>JAQFXU010001664.1:0-26751 GCA_034693705.1 Spatulosminthurus flaviceps | reverse complement strand
ATGGTGGTTGTTATTTCAGTTTGCTTTTAAGCAATTCGTGCATTAGACCACTTTGCTTCTCCAGCGACGATATGTGACTAGAAACATTTTGACTTTTCTTAAATGATTGGGCGCTTTGATAATTTTTAATACCTGCCATGCCCTTCGCAGAAACACCTGCTCTTTAGGAGTGCCATGAATCGAAGCGACGATTTTCAATTAACTGAACCTGGAAAATTTTATACGACACTAAGGAACATTTTATGGGACTTTGATATATTTCACAGACATAATCTTGGGACACGAGTAAATGAATTATTTGGATTTTCACGACCCAAGGAACGTAGGTTGCGTCGTTTCTCTGGACCTCGGCACATTTTACGGTACTCAGGGTTGTTTTCTGGTACCTACTGACATTTATGGACTTCGAGATATTTTACGAACCAAATCAAACCCCTGAACCGATCTTCTAATTAGCATTACTAAACGCTGTACAAGCATTTTACTCTCCCTACTTTCTTCCATACGCATATCATACGTGCTTCTCTAACTCCTCAGTTTAGTACAATATACCCAAACGTCCACATTTTCATCTTATTGCTGAATTAATCCCAGTAGTGCCTTCTACATAGTATTATTTTCCAAGCCACTCTAAACTCCAAGCCTATAGCCACAAGCCACAACCACCACTTTACCCCTGCCCGAAAATAAATAATGAAGGTAAACTTTTAGAGGTGTACGTGAGGGTGAAGAGAAAGTTATAAAGTCAAAGTTCACGTTCAAAATTATTTTTTATGTACATATGTAATGATGTAGCATCCAAGTACAAAAAGACAAGGTTATCTATAGTGAAGTTATAACGTGAAAGTCGTTCCGTACTATACACTCGACTAAAAGCGGCAAAAACATATGTCTTTCGAATTACCCACGAGTTAACTTTATTTTAATCTGAGCCAACTCAGCCAACTGAAAAAAAGTGCTGATTCTACTATACTGTACTATTATACTCCAACCGTGCTGCTTAATTTGTCTTCTCGTGTGCCATATACTCGTATGTGTATTTTTCTCTTCCTAAGGTAAACACGGTTTTAGTCTCAAGAGTTTTGCAATTCAGAACTTATAGTGAAACCTTCCTCGCTATAGCGATTTCTATCAGACTCATTGATTCTACATAGCTTACTTCGTTCATTGTTACCGATTGGGGCTTTGCAGCATTGCAACCTTCCTGCGAGAAAAATGAAGGGAGATTTAATCATTATTATTCTAATTATAAGCTAACAATTAGTATATACTTATAATAGAGCTCGTAATGTTTCAGCTAAAATTCGTGTCTAATAGACCATCCGGTCCAAGTATACCATTGTATTATCCCACTGTGTTTTTCCCCTGACCGTTCAGACCTAATACCGCTTGTGCGAGGATTCGTCGTAGATAGGGTTAACCATTGTAACTTTGTAACTGAATTGAATAAAGGCTTAAGATGGTTGACAACTCTGTTAGACCTTCGGGTATGAATCGGAGTATAAACCCCCACTTTTACCATTGTATTATGTAAGCTTAGTACTGCTCAGTATATAGGTGGATTAGTGAGATGAGGAGCTACAGAGCTACAGATTGCTGTGTAATCAAGCAGGAATCATTGTGTCGGGATTGGAATACACTTATTTGATATCTAGTATAAGCCTCAGGCATATTTTCTGGAACCAGTCTTTTTCTCTTTGCCGTGACATTGACTATGAATATATGAGGAGCTTTAACATAGGTTTAGATCCCGGGATGAATAATAGTTTCGTATAATCGGCTTCTTAATTTATAGGAGGACACATGTAAAAGTTGAATTAATGAAGTTCCAATTATACCTTGTTGCGCATAAAAGGATTATTCCAAAAGTCGTTGGTGAAAAAAGCATAATAACTGTGGCCGGAGATTTATCACGGTTGTGAATTTTACGAAGCTGTCGAGGCTGAGAGAGATCCGCTTTCGGAGTAGCAATCAATAGTAACATAGTAAGTGGATCCGTTTTTTTAGTAGTTCTGCTCATACTGTATAACGGAGATTAGGCTGCAACAAGGTGAGCCGGCATCGGAGCTGCATCTGCATTATTCCTCTGATTGTGACGTTGCACAGTGGCAGTTGACAACCGTTACCAATCATTTTCGAGAGAATTAAGAGAACATTTACATGTAAGGCAGTAAGTTCTTGATAGACAGCGTAACTTTTTATGTGTATGTCCTGTTGTCCCGTGTGGAACTTATAGAACGTACAGATGAAATGTTACTTGTAAAATTTTAGTTTATACGTTCTGTAAGTGCTATAAGTTATATACGGGTCACGGGTCATACGTAAAGAGTTACGCTAACTGCCTAATTTGTTAGGGAAGAAGTTTCTCTGCTCTGCTTGCAAAATACCCACCTTGCCGTGAAATATATGCAATGAATCAGTGCAGTGGAAGTAATCGCTTCTATAGAATCGTTTGTTCAATTAACCTAAACAAAGTAGAATATAGTTGTTCAATTAAAAGCTGAACAGAAGGCAAGGACATCACAATATTATTACCGCATATGGAAAATGATTCGATTGTCGGTACATTTGCAGTCGGACTTCGGATTGATTATAAACGGCTATGTGTCAAAGTAAATCTTTTTATATTTTTAGCTGATTTGATTTTAGTGAAACAGTATTGTACTGGAAGAGACATGCTCTTTTCACCGGACAGCCTGATTGTCAGTCTCTTGTGTCAAATCTTATTTCTTCGAGGAACTCAAGGAGGTAAAGGTAGAGGTTCGGGAAAGAATACTCTCAACGACGGTGTTGATCCTCACCTGGTTTTCAAACAGCCGCTGTCTGAAGGAGTATACAATTTTACCAGTGATGGATTTATCCGTAAGAACAACATTTGAGTTCCTCATCATCTTTCAATATACCATTTTACAGCCTTCATCTTGTATCAAAATATGTATGTATTTACTTAATAAACTTATTTTTTTAAAGCGTCGGACCCTATTGTTAGAATAAGGAAGATTCATAAAGAAATGATCCATACCATTCAAGTCATAGATGATCATGCAAAACAAGTGCGGTACTTGCTTACACTGTGCAACACGGCTAATGACGTAAGTATTTTCATTTATTTGGCCTATACATATATACATTATCTACAAATACAGATGTACGTCAGTCACCAGTATTTACTCCTTTTCATTGATATCGCATCAGATTAGAGAAATTGGACTTTGTTTTAAAATATTAAGCTTAATTTGTACTAACCAGGATCTTGCCAAGATACGTCAGAAGTTAGAGAGTTCCGGTATAACAAGTTCGGTAGAGCTGGACAAAAAGAACCTGAAAGCTGATGGTTGGTAATTTTAATTAATTCTTAACGAATGCATGAATAATGTTGGTTTTTATTGGGATTCAGGTCAATTGTAGAATATTGACTTAATTTAGCGTTTATGATTGTCTGCACGTTTTCATAATTTTGGAAACTTATTTTGATGGTTTCCTTGTGCGGTGAATAAAGCCACTTGAATGGCTTTGAAGGATGGAGAGACGAAGCCCTAATTGTGACACCAGACTTCGTGGTAGGAAATATTTTTGTTTGCGTGTGTTAATATAGCTACCATTATTTTTGTTTTCATAGTTTTCATACTCCTAATCAGCCATGCAGCACTTGTTGGTAACGCTGTATTATACTTCCCGGATATTATGAGTATAATAATGAAGAAAAATCCAGAATTTGAAGCAAATTTCAAATGGATTGTAGAATTCACTTCTCGCAGCAGCATAGTAAATGATCAAGCCCTTCTAAAGCTATTTCATCTGGTATGTACGGGATAACAATTATTGTACCGTGACGTAGATGTTCACGAAAATTTTGCAATGTGAACAGAAGCCTGCGTACAACATCATTTCAAGTTTTAATGCGCTCGTGGTATTACAGGTAAAGCAAGAACTGGGTATTATTCCAAAAGACCCGGACTTCCAGAACCCTTACAAAACAGAGAAAGTTGTTCTGCAGTCAACAACAACAACAAAAAAACCAAGGAAGAAGCTTCAACGAGGGCCACGTCTTAGTGGGTCTGAGTTGTAGATACATGTGTGCTACATGCAGGATTAAGCCCATCGTGAATCAAATTCGTGAGGACTTCCAAATTCCGCATTAATACAATCTTATTAACGTACTTTTCTTATACAGGAGTTGATAAAACAAGTAATTGAATAAATAACTATTGTTTTACAACAAATTCCTGGGAAGACATGATGGTTTCATCATTGCTCTGTGATAGCAAGTCCCGGAAAAATGGACTAAGTTCCTCCCCTGACTGATTTTTTAACACGAGGACCTTTTGGGAGGTCACAAAAGCATTAATACGTTCTTGCAAGGCCTCTGAGTCATACTCATCTACATTATCACAAATTAGTATGTCCGCTTCACTGGAGCAGCCAGCGTGCAAGAAGTCTTTCATTGGTTTAATCTGCACACGGGACTTCATGCCGAAATTGTTCACCACCCGCCCCTGAATTTCACGAAAATTATGATCAACCTCATAAGATTCAATAATCTCGGCATCCGAAAATAAAAAGGCACCATAAACCAATGCACCTTCTTTAGATCCTAAAACTGCAATTCGACGGCACTGAAAATCCTTCAGAACTACACCAAATAAGTTGATCATTGACTCCACAGAATGCGAAATAAAATTTATTGGAATCTCAGTTACGCGATTGGATTTGCAGTTTCCGCAAAACCTATCTGATCGAATACTAGCATTTCGCAAAGCATCTTCTAAGTCTTCAAATAAAAATCCATCAACTTCCAGAGGAACGGACACATCTTCTGACGATTTTTGGAACTGTGCTTTGTATCCACCGTCGGATTGCCCTTTCAAATGTTTTAACAAACTGCAGCGCACATAAGGGATACGTTTTTCCGCCCGTCGATGCTGCTTCTCATACTTCAACGACAACGTATTCAATTGAGTCCGATCCAAATTCTTCAGCCATTCTACTAAATCTGTTGTCATTTTTTTCCCTCCGAGCTGATCCGCAAGTATAAACAACTGAAGCGAATATGCTTTCGCTTTCATTAATGGATCAACGGACTCACAAAGATGCTCCGGAAGTTTAAATTTGGTTCCCTGTTTCTCCATTGGTGCTTACCTAAAATTAATAAAAAATATTAATATGTTTTAATACATTCATATTCTAAATCACAAATTCTCATGAAGTTCCAAAATGGTTCTAAGCTTCAACGGAAGCTATATAGCATTGCCCCCGCCAATGTTAAATCTATTACTACTTATCTGCTTTGCTTTAAAGCAAAAATCATCAAACATGTAAAACTCAGCCACAAAAAAGCCATAATGTCACCATTTCACCAAATGTATGTATTAGGCAGAAGCCTTAACGTCATACTTGATACTTAACGATGGAACTCGTTACCGAGTATATAAGTACCAATAGCAACTGAAATATTGGTTATTTTTAGAATAGGTACAGCCTGTAGCAACTAACAACTATTTAAAAGAAATTATAGTCTCACTCTATATGGTTTACTCGGATATGGATACGCAGTAGCTTGAAAATTACTCACGTAATTTCAATTATTACTAATTCCAAATGCACTGGAGAAGAACAGTATTCTTTCGAAAAGATTCCTTTAAGAAAGGAACTATAGTCTTCCAATGCTTCGCGTTCGCACTTATTAGAAGTGTTTGCTGCAGAGTTTATATTATATAAACGGTTTCCAACCTGAACAGTTAATTTGATACAGACTCTCAGTTTACAATGATGTATGTAGTAAGAAACTCAGGTGTATACATAAATATACGACTCCCTTCTTCCCGGCGAAAGTAGGAGACAAATTGTAGTTTTGCTTAAACTAAACTTACTTACATACTGTTTACAATTTTTAGATATGTATATACATGGATACAGCAGACTAAACTTCAGCCGCTGAAGGAAAAGCTCAAACCCAATACCTGAGTATCTATATTATAGTCACGAAGTCAACACAAACAACGTTGCTTGCTTCTCTTTAGAAGATTCTTCCTGCACTAACTTTTTCAAAGATTTGACTATCACCCAAGCTGTTTTTCATGTAAGAATTGAAATAAAAATATAAACATCGTTTGCAAATTTCAGACAGAATAATAAATACCTATGTATAAAATTCATCTGTCACGTCACTTCTTCAGGTCATAAAATAACACAATCTGTAACCAGTGCTTATTAGGCACTACAACACTTTCTACGCCAAACATTACAATTCATTCAAAAGGTATGTTGTTCTTGAGCATTGAGCAGTTGAGCACGTCACGAGGTTTATTTTTCGATCTTGTTTGGATCATTTTGAAGCGGTACAGAAATTGGCGCCTTTGGCATCTTTCATTCTTCTCCGTCCATGGGAGTTGCGTTGCGAGTTAGTTAT
Organism: Spatulosminthurus flaviceps; assembly: GCA_034693705.1. Lineage (NCBI taxonomy): Eukaryota > Metazoa > Arthropoda > Collembola > Symphypleona > Sminthuridae > Spatulosminthurus > Spatulosminthurus flaviceps. Next base: position 20,342 of record JAQFXU010001664.1, on the reverse strand, counting down.
TACAAGGACGGTTTCGCACTTTCTGAAATCTTCTAGCTGCCACTTACAACTTAAGTGTGCCTTTATTTACCTCAAACAGGTAATAACAAAGCTCTGGAAATTGTGGAATCCGAGTGGTTTCCTTATGGCCAAAGAATGAAATTAGGGACACGAATGAAACAAATAGGAAGGTACTTTATCTAATTTTAATAATAAAAATAAACATTTATTTTTATAATACCGTTGTTAAAGATTCTTTTATACTCTTTGTGTAATGGAATGTTCCACTTCAAAATTCAAAGGACTGGTATATGGTAGGAGGAGTTAGAGTTGCACAACAAATTGAAGTTGAGAAGTTGAGATCCTTTGACGAGAAACGAAGGTCAGGGTTAATGACTATATGGATATAATGGTTGGACTACACAAAAAATGTGTCCAAGTATTTTTGAAAAACTACAAAACGGCGAATCGTCATGAAATCATCACGGGCTTTATAGCCAAATAAATCCACTGATGGACTCATTAGGACAGCCTTCACTAGAATTCAAGCGTGGGGTTGCATACCGTAGTTTTGAAATAATTGCAACTTAATTGGAGGTGGGTTTTCGATGTTCTACTGTTCTACACTTGTAATTCACGGTTATTTATGTGTAAATGAAATGTATATGAGCTTGTACAACTAGAATCGGCCACAACATTTCACTATGGCATGATCATTGTCCAAAATATTTTTTCCTGTTGGGGTTACTCAAGTTAGCCCAGGAAAAATAATAAAAACATTCCAAAATGCCTACCCCAGGTTTGGGATCGGGATAAACAAGATTTCGAACGGTCGATTTTGGTGGTCACGTCAAGAACTTCGCCGTTAATGGAACAAATCGCATAAAAATTCGTTTGTGGGGTTATTGGGTGATTCTAGAGTGGTCCTAGTTTTCAAATTGCTTTTTTACCAAAAATACGCAAAACAAAAAATCTGTTTTTCCAGAAACGGAATATGAGGACATCGCTAAATTTGCGTAAAAACCTTAAGTTTCAAATTTCAACTCATTCGGACGTTCCAGTGCTGGCTGATATAAAACAATGACAACTTGCTAAAAATGAAACCCACCAAACCTGGGGTATGCATTATGGAATGTTTTTATTATTTTTCCTGGGTTAACTTGAGTAACCCCGACAGGAAAAAAATACTTTAGACAATGATCGTGCCATAGTGAAATGTTGTGGTCGATCCTAGAAGTACAAACACAAACTCATACGAATAATTACATCTTATTGTGAAAAGGGAGATCTTTGGCTCGATTGAAAATGGAAACATTTGAACTAATTCGGGGTTTATAATGTAACTATTTTAACTATTAACTTATGTTTCCAGTTGTTTTACAGGCTGTGAATTACAGCCTTGGTGGTACTTGGAGGATGGCTACCCAGTGTAGTGCAGTGGCTGCGACGAATATCATTTTGTGTGATGTATTGATATTGGAAAATCTTAACTAATGTAAAGGAACGACTTGTTGCACTGATTGTTTTCTAATTTATTTATTTTCACTTTTGCAGCTACATATTTCGGTGGCTTGCCATTGCAATACAAGAGTTATGGATGCGGTTGGAACCGTTTTATCAGCGTCCTATTTGAGCAAAACTCGTTACCTATCAGTGCTGTGGAGGAGAAAATTGATAAGTATAGTGAATCATATAGTTTGTATTTTATTACATGGAGTAGCAAAGCAGTATTTTACTGAACCTTTTAAAAGAGTTTTGAAACATTCTTATGTAAAACGTGGATCATCTGTTATAATAATGATAGATAAAAACTGCGATAATAATATTATAAAATTTCGTAGCTGAATGTTGAAATGCTGAACATGGAAACACTGAAAATAAAATCGCTAAAGAATAAGCATTTAGGAAAACTTACAATGGTACATGTAATGTACAACTAGTTATCAAATTCTGTTGTGATGTAATAAAACGCATTGTAATCAATTGTACTGCCGATTCTACAGCAAGCAAAAGCGGAAATTGTTTTCACTAACAAAGTTGATTTTCTGTTTGTTTATTGCAAATCTTGAATCTATGTGTTCCCGAGTTATCTGATTAATATACACCTTTATTAAAACATGTAAATTATATTCATTTTGTATTCACATATATCAATATTAAATATTGTAATAATTTATGGTCATGGGCAATCGAGGAAAATATGATTTTTGCTGTACTGCACTGCTGTGTCCATTTAGTTTTACACAAGTATTTTCCTGGGAAAATATAGAATTCGCTTACTTAGGCTTTTGGAAGTGCTTGAAGACAATGTAAAGAACTTTCTACTAATACTATACACCTACACCATATAAACTTGTTAGGTGTTTATGTTAAAACTTCTTTCAAAAGTCTTCTGTATTGTAGATTGTAGTCCATTACCCATCAGATAAACGGGGACTTTTGCAAGTTAACCATTTCTATTTATGTATACATAAACAATTAGATGAATAGTCTTGGAGACTTCGATGAGAATTTTGCATCATCTTAACTATGGGTTATCGTCTTTAGTATGTGAATCCTAGCAATTGTCTTACGTCGTAAGTATGTACTTATCTACCTATGATAGTATGAATGTAAGTGCTGAATTTCCCAGCAGCTCGACCGCTTGCAACGCTGTAATTGATTTGTAAAATTTTTACATATATAGGGCACTACCCACGTTAAGTGTAGATACTACCTTGGACATTTTTATAAATTAGTATGATAAAAATGTCTTCACTATGAATTATGTTTTTAGGAAAGGTCAACAGTAGACAATGTAGCGTTTCTGCTACTCCTGGGGATCTGTTCCACAACTGCAGTTAACTGCTGGAACATAGTCGCGGCGATTCAGAGAAGCGAAGTTAATTGTTTACATGCATTGATTAGCAAACAGGGAATGACATATTCTTTCTCCTTCCTGTTTAAGTTCATCACTTAAAAAGGGCAACACTACTTTCCTTTTTCTGGTTTCAAATTTTCTTTATTGTTTACAAAACATGGTTTTAAACTCTACAATCAAACTAGGATAGAGGCAGTTATGAAAATAAAAAGTATTCCACGTCACAGAGAAGATTAAAAAATAGACCTTGTTTTTATTTCGTAGCTCAAGTAGTAATAAGAAGCAAGAACAATTTTTTACAACTGCTTAAGAAATTTGACTTGTTAGGAAATCCTCTTTCCACATCAAGCAGCCATCCTTCAGCAATTAAAGTCTTACACAATGTGGCCGCTATTATAGCACATGTGCGTACATACGCAAAGGAAAAACAGAGAATAAAGGATAGTTGCTTGAAAGTTCTCTCATAATTTTTCTTGTCCTCCTTGTCTTCTCGTCGATTCCAGCATATCTATTACATGTGCATCTAAAAAAACGTTTTGAATGGCAAAAGATTAATGCTGCATGTACCTCATTAATTTTCAACAAATCTACAACACAGTCTTCTGTTTTGGTTGTAAGTAAATTTCTGTACTTATTTCTAGTGTTCAGCGTACATCATGTAGCTAAATATCCTCTTCGTCTCTATACTTAACAACAATCTGTCTGAATCTTTTCGTGCTGAGCACTCAAGCATTAATGTTAGCAGGCATCGTGGTCCTTTGGATCCGCCTTAGGATACGAAACGCGGTGTCGAACAAAATGGAAATCTCTTGAAGAAGTTCGTGTACCTGCACACCTTCCGGCGTCCGAACATGCTACTTAAAATTGATATTTAGCAGAAGACCTTTGACGTTGTTATTATGCAAAGGCAGCCATCATGCCGCCTCTGCAGCAAGGGCTCCATCCTCAACAGTAATTAGATTCGTCCTGTGTTAATAAAAAAGCATCCAGTGGGGATATTTTTCACAAATATATTTATCAAAGTGCTGTAAAACTCAGTCGAAATCCAAGATGGCTGCAATTCACTCATTATTATTCCAGGAGGATCGGCTCCAGTGATTCTGCATTTTCCGTCCCCAGTTCTGTTCAAAATCTACAAAATAGCATTGTGCTTCAATACAATTCCAGAAACAACTTCCTTCGTATTAGCAGGTAAAGGTAAGTACACAAGTGTCGATCTTCATTTCATATTTAGATATTGGAAATATCGTATTTGAAACGTGGTATCGCGTGTACACCCCGTGAAAAGTCCTTACAAGTTACAAGTACACGATGTACCTCATAACCCCTAAGGGTAAATACTGCAGTACTTATGAAATCTTTTAGGGGAATATTAAAAACTTATAAACTATACTTAATTTTCGATTTTAAAAAAAGTGTTGTCTGGGTATTAAAGTTATCTGCTCCTCCAAGCATTTCCGTAGGGTGTGGCTTTCGGTTTTGTCTGCCATTTATTCACCCTTTAAATTTAAAAATTGTTAGGCTTGCTTGCATGTACGCATGCAAAGCAAGTAATGAAGCAATAATAATTACTACATAAACAAAACTCAGCTATATATGTAGAAAATATTTTGCATACGCATACAAACTACAACTACATATTACTAAACCTAAGCCCTACACATTAGAATTTATCACTGCTTCATTTGTCTCATAGTATATTTGAACAAAGGACAAAGACGGGCATCCCAAAGGCAACGAAAGTTCGAATGTACTAGCACATTGTAAACAGCAAACCTATATGTCTGTACAATTATTAGCAATTTCTTTAAATACCATCTATTCAGAAAACGTATGTTTCCCCATATTTAGTATTGAGCATTAGCTCAATGTCATTTAATGAAAATTAGTCTAAAAGTCCCTCTGTCCTGTCTAACTATATCACTTGTGTCTATCAGCAACATTGTCGTCTCGTATAAAGTATGTATATCTATAGTCGAAATTCATTTGCATGGTGACCACCGGTGGCAGAATTCCAGGCTTGTTGTATGACAAGCATGTCGACGCATTCCCATGTCGGTGGTATGTATGCATATTATACCTGACGCTTGTACACAAACCACTTGCAGGGTTGCAGGTATGCAGACTAATAATTTAATTCAACACACTTGACATTCAGTTGGTTATGTGGCAACAACATTAAAGAGTGTCCTTCCCCTCTTGTACATTTTGAAAACCTCAATCGTTTCATGATTATCACACATTCTGACATTCTGTTCTTTTTCTCAAATGTCCCTGTTCACTAGCAGTATAGGTATAGGCTAATAGAGACTCTTTATTCGTTTATTCGAAATTTCAGTGTAGAAAATAGACCGAACCTTTAAACTGCATTTTAGTACATAGGATTTATGCCTCCCAAATGGACGTTGCATTCAACACTGCAAGTATTCATGGAAAAGAGAATTAGTGGAAGTGACCGTTTTCAGTATTAGCATGACGGAATTGTAGTTTTAAAGTGCAAGAGCAGTTACTTTAGTATTTAATTACACGATGTAAAACCCCAATATTGGTTTATTCTGGACTGTTTGTTGTTGTCACTTGTTATATACGCTCTTTCGACAAACGTTCAGCACATGTTTATTAACATATATACACATTTGCAGTAATTGCAGATGGGACAGTGCGCAGACCCCAAGGGATAGTCAACGTTAATAGAAGGAGAGAAAACGAAGATAAGGTGACAAGCGGGACTCTGCTGAAGATTTCTGCGGGAAATAAGCTGTTCGCATTACCCTTTATAGGTTTTAGGTTATAAACAACAAGTGAATCGGACATCTGACGTTTTCGAGTTAGATAGTATTTCTCTCTCGAATAAAATTTTAATACTACTGACAGCAATAAAGCTTTTTGCAATGCAGATTTCTAAGGTTAAGGTTATGTGGAGTCATTTCAACAGATTTTCAACTAAGTATAGTGTCAAGGACTAAATATTACAAATTTTAAGTACACATAACTAAATTCATTTTTGTATTCTAAAATAATTTGTAATTAATTGAAAAGTACGTCGTAATCGTTTGGTAGTTTTCATGCATATGCACTGTAACTGTGGTGCATTGTGCGGCTTATGTAACGTGTATAATTTTTATTGCCGAGTAGTTGAGGGCCGTTTGTATGTATATTTTTTTTATTTTTCAATTTACATTGAATGTGATTTCTGTAAATTAAAGCTCTTAATACAAGCAGTGAGGTGCATTTAGCGTTTGAGGTGTGAAGGTACAATATAACCATTAACTGTGTATGCCTGTATAGTCGGGAACTTGATTGCTATAAAAATAAAGCCACACTTAAGAGGCTTTAAGACTGACCTTACTTTTGGGCATGAACTTTTTATCGCGTTTTGTTATCAGTATAATGATTTAAAAGTTTATGCTAAAGCTTGACAATGGATATTTCCGCAATATTGCCCGATGAGGACTCCGTTTTTGAGGGCGAGGGTGAAGCTGGCGAAGTTGTTGTGGGTTCCATTGGACAATTGCATCAACCTCGGGAGTCATTGTCTCGCTTAATACGAAGTGATACAGATGCCAGTAGTGACAGTGTTGACGAGATGGATAACTCGGATGATATCGGCATTGGTAAGTAAACTACACACTAATCATATGATAATTTAATAATCTCATGGCTATAGAGATTTGATTTGTTGGTAAGTGTTGAGATACTCAAGTTGTAAATGTCAGTGTGGATTTGAGTGTGGAGCACTTGCTTTTGGTGTGGAATCTCTTTTTTGTATTTCAGTTGAGACCATATTGTAGGGAGAATGATTTTAAGTAAATAAAATTTATTCACTCCCTCTGTAAAGTTAGGATAGTGTTGAAGTATGGTACACAGTCCTTGTCGTAACTACGCACGTGTTTAAATCCTGTAGCTTTGTTAAATATATGCGAAAACTTAAGCGAAGCTTTGTAAAGAAATAGTTATTATACCTCGACGTGCATGAATAGTCAGTAGTCAATTAGCCTGAATGTGAAGACCATAAGTTTAGAGCCAGTCTCTCAACTTTAGTTATTTTATGACTCGACTGGGGTAAGAAACACAAGCTAAACGGCTCTTTACCAAACCAATTCAAATAAACCTTATAAGGACTAAGTTTTCGACTGCAGTCCCAAAAAACGTGCCACATTTATTTGTTACTGAATATTCGCCTAAATTGTTGTGCATTTTAAAATATTGTAAACTGATTCTATTGCTTGTTTTCGGGAAGATGCCATAAAGTGTCCAAGACCGCTCTGCTGCAGCTCGCCAATAAAATCGTCCGATCGTAGACCACCCATGCTGGATTACTCCAAACATTCTTCAAGAGATCCAAGCGGTTTTGAGGGAAACGGAAATGGAGGAGACATGAGTTTAATGTAAGTACAAATGAATAAATTAAAAATGGGAACAGCAACTACAACTACGCCATTCTATTCGTAACTACAGCTGATGCAAGGGGATGGGGGGGGGGGGGTTAAGTACTAGCCGGGGTACAATGCAACTTAACTTCAAATTTGTCTCAAGTAGTTATTATCCTTATATTTTAGAGAACCAGTTGTGCTTCAAAATGAAATAGCGGAGTTGAGGTACCAAAATAGAAAATTGGTTGAAGAAATTCAGGACCTGAGGTCTCAAAATGCGGCATACGATGACCTTCAAACCAGTTTATTGGTAAGTGCTCGTCCATACTATACAAGCTTCGTTGCCTGTTACCTTGAAAGTGTTATATAACGATTAAAAACACGAGAGTGTAACGAGATCATGGTTTTAACTGATTAAACTTCAAATGAATTTGAAGGCCCAAAAGGATGACCTGGAGAGAAAGGTTGGCAGTTTCAAAGGCAATACGGAGAAGATGAGGCAAATGTCAAAAGAACTGGAAGAGACCAAAGCTAATTTGAGTAGATGTGAAGATACGAATGTGATATATTCCAAACGAATCCAGAGATTGGAGAGAGATAATACGAATCTTCTTGATGAAGCAAACGAATTGCGCAACAAAGTTGGTCCACAGATTTAAATTAAAAACTACAGCCCAATGCTCAAGACGAATTTCGTTAATCATTCCCTTATTTTCTTACAATTACAATAAGCAAATGTTTTAAACTACAGATTACAGTAATTTTGGGGGAAAATGAAAAAAACCGCCTACTCCTGAAGGAGCAAGAACAGCAAATATACGACCTAGAGATCGCGTGTAACGAACGGATAAATGAGCTAATTATAAGTCGTGAAGATGTAGAGAAGCAATTACAAATTGCCAGTCGAAGTGTGGATGATCATATTAAAATCATTGATGTAAGTCCTGGAATAAGAGACACTGTTTATTTTTCAAGCCTTGTAATGCCTTGCACTTAGCTATTGGCTTGATTTCAAAGCAATCGCTGATTTTATATCAGAAGTCATTGATAAATCGGAAAGTAGTGTGTTTAAATGATATTTCCCGGGATCTGAAAAATTCACTCGCGGATCAAATATTTTTTGTCTGACAATTTCTTGCAGCGGGGAATGGCCTGGAATGCATTCAGTTTTGTGGTTTGCTGTGTGAATTAACGTTTATCTTTGTTAATGCAGCTATTACGACTGGAAAAGCAAGAACTAGAAAACAATTTGGCGACAACTCAGGAGATACAATTAGAAAGTAAATATGCTTCTTTAGAAGCTACTGCACTTGTAAGTCACTTGAAAACATTTTTTATATTAGTTTAGTTTGCACCTGTACAAATTAGTGTTGTCAACGGTCGCATAATTATTAAGTATGTGAATTTCGTAGGTGCTTGTTATAGCATATTTAAAAAAACGAGTATACAAATTGAAATGAGTTGTACAAAAATGAAAGGTAATATGTATTATTATTATTTTTGAAACCTGCTGGCTGCAATTTTGTGCTTCAGTATTACCTACTTCAAATTAAGCTTTATTGATTTACAGCGTAGAACTACTAGTAATTTACAAATGCAGTGGGAAAGTTTGTCCAAACTTAGTTTCATCTTTTGTGTTATTTGTAATTAAAGCAAACTCAGTAATTTTAATTCAATTCAAGTTTTTAGTCAGCCTTGAAGTTGCAAATTCGTAACTAAGCTGTTGTAGCCGGGTTAAAGCCATACAATGTAGTTAGTTCTATAACCAATTCAATAATGTAATGAAGACACGGCACATGAGCTCACTTTATGTATTTAATGTGCTGTGATGTTTTAGCTTTCCTTCTTAACCCGATATTCCCAAAATACTATATGCTTAAAGTCGCCTGTCGCCTTGAGACGACGACCTTCCTGGAAAGCTCTAATATACTGAGATGCATTTATGAGAAGTTCAAGTGCCTCATATAATATGGCCTTAATTTCTTATTTTTGTAATATGCCTCAAAAACGGAAATTTGTAAAAACGTAGTGTTTAAATTCGCAATAAGTAAAACGAACCTGTCTGTGGCATACTTAAAAATTCACGGCAGGATACTGCTTGCCACTGTGGCAAAGTGTGAGGTAAAGTGGTATTTAATAATCATTTACATGACGAAAATAGTGCCAACAAATGTGCGGACCACAACAAGGTTGGTGTTGGTAGTAATTATTATCAGCTTATTCGCAGTAATTTCTATAAATTACAGCGAATGCTGATACACTTACACATATAGAATTAAAACCATATTAGGAGTAGTCAAAATGTTCGGCAAAGCTGTCAGTTGCTTTTCAATGAAAATAACTAAAAGTAGACGGATGGATTGGAAAAATTTGCTATAAAGTTTACGATAAAGTAGGTTATCTCCAGTGAGTGCCAGACACCAACACTGACACTGTATACTACAAACCAGAATGGTAATTATTTCTTACACAGGGAGCAGGAATTTGTCTCTCCCTTTCAAGTAAGTATATACGCATTCTAAAGCTTATTAATTTTCATTGCAGAATGGTTCAGGTTTTCTTGAGTATTAAACGTGTTTCCCTGTGGGTCCACAGGAGGCGCTATCTCAGGGTAACAGAATTATTGAAAGTCACTTGTGAGACTTCCTTAATCGGTGATTATGGCTTAAGATTTGGAACTCTTTTTCGTAAAGTATTATAGAAACCAAAATAAAGAAGGTACTTTAGCTGCTATCGCATTAATTCTAAGGATAGTTAAGGTTGTAAAAATTTGTTCTTTTTTTAGTAGTGTAGCAAGATTGATTTTGAATCACTTTACTCAGCCCTCGGCTGTTAGTAACAACAATAATAAGTGTGAAGTGAATAAATCTGTTCGTTCTAGTGTATGTACAACAAGTGCTCAACTGAATCTGTTATAAGGATTCGGAAGGGAAAATAAAGTATTTACTGAATGAGTAGGTGTTTACTCGTGTCAAGTACAGCTAAGTACAGTTAAGTGGTGCAATAAAAGCTGTCAAACTTATTTCAATTCAGGCCGATAGCACATTTGATGAGGAAGATTTAATATCGTTCCGGGCTTCATCCTGTACTCCTGTTCCTAATTCGCTACATGCTGAGATTGCTGCTTCATTGGTAATACTTGCTTTGATTTTAGGGCTTAACTATGGTATTTTTAATATGTTTGGGATATATTTAAAGGGGATTAATCCGCAGTTATTTAATTTCCAGAGACACGATAGCTGTGAATTTCCGCAGTTCCGTCACGATTCGCTGATAAATCTAAAAACATCTGATGGATCACTTCCTTGGGACCTCGGACCAGTAAGTTGTTACATTGATTTGACATTTTCACGTCGTATGAATATTATTTGGTTTTAAGTGTAGTTCGGTATGTGGAAAACAGCACACTTATTAAAACAAAATATTTGATATTGCATTAATTAAAAACCCTGTTGTCCTTTCAGCCGGAATTTTCTCATCGTGTACTGTCGATATTGACTGAAATTTTAGAGGATTTGCAGCTATTCAAATTGGAGGCCGGCTTGAAAAGGTATTGTAACATTCTTTAATTTGGTTATTAGAAAGTAACTCGTTGCCTTGAAATTCAATTTGTTTGCTCAGAATTTTTAGCTTACTACCACGATGATTCTTCTCATAGGGCTGAAATAGGACTCCTGATTTCTTAGGTAGGGTATGCTTGCATATAGAGATGTGGAACATTTTCGGTTTGTAAATTTAGTATACTGGAGGAAACCGCGCTTGTGCTCTGAAGGAAGAGGATGATCGCATGGGCAGCATCCGACAGCATCTCTACTTCGCTCCTGCTTTTTGTTACCCGGTACAGGATATTCAGTCCGGATCATTCTCGGTGAGAATGTAAGGACTTGACAGTGTTAAGAGCTTCTCTGACTAAAGTACGTGGTAATGGTGTTGTGTGTAAAAAACCGAAATTCAAGTTTCGGTTAGTTGCTGTCATCAATTTCATCTTAAATTTTAAAGATTCATTGATCAGGATGGGAAACTGTCTGAATCCCTTCAAGTAAGTTATGCAGCTTAAATTTTTACTGCATTCTGCATTCTTGTACTATTTTACCCTCAGCGGGAATTTCACGTATGAAGAGACTCAGACTCGAGCATATCTACAGTTGCTGGATGCGGGATCGATAATTTGGTTCATGGGATTGGAGATACATGGGGGGAAATTCTCCCTCCTTTGCTTGGACATTTTCATCCCTGTGTAAAAACTTGTAATACTTACAAAATATTTCAACACTCGGATATCCCAAATCAGAACCTCTGAGGATTACTCAGAACTTTTGGAATAATAGTTATATGAATCGAAGTTATTTCTTTATCATTTACAAAAAGACGTTTTTTCTAAAAGTGGTGTGATTTTATGCGAAAATTTAAATTGATTTTATAATTTAGTTGATATAGTTTAGACCCTCACTAGCTTCTGCTTCTACTACATACGCTGTGAGCGTAAGTTTCATTCAGACGTCAGACTGCTGATCTGAAACGGAAGGGCAACTGTGAAATACATTCTGGAAAATCACTAGGCACCAATTGGCATATCATTCTATTTGCATACAAATAAGTGCAACCCGACCTTATTATTCTGTCAAACTTAATTAAAACGGATGGCGGTAGAGTCTTGTCTGAATTCCAAATCATTGAAATCTATGAAGACTAGTGCCAATAAAATTAGTCGTATTTAAACCGTCGTGTTGACAAAGCAATAGACAACGGCTGCAATCAGTCTTTTGTAGATAGCCTGTCCAAAGTTAACTGTATCGCCTTGTACAACATTTATTTGTTTGTGATTGTTTGTGTATAATATTTATCGAATTGGTTTTTATCGTGTTCCTATTTCTTTTGTATTCATAGTTCACGTATTTGCACAGTGCATATTGCTACTGATAAATCATATCAGCCATGGCTACTCTGTATGACTACGGCATGCGGTTTTTCCCTTTGCAGGGTTTTTGATTATAAAATCTTTTATTTATCATTGCTCCATCAGGATATTACGAAGGAAACGGGCAAGATGTCTCCGGAGGGTAGCCTTAGTGGGATAAACTTGACATTTCAATAATAAAAGTTAAAATCACAAGTTTAGATTCTACACATTATCGCTTGTTTACAATCGTTTTCGTGTGTTCCAAGCTGTGTGGCCGGGTTAGGACAAAGCCACGTAGATATAAACGTATCATCAATCCGTTCCCTGGTGTAATCAATTAATAAAACACTAGTTATCAGCATACGTAAGTTCCGGATGCGACACTGGCAAAGCACTTGCTGGGACTTATTAGACACTACTGTTGTCAACATTCCTATATGATTCACAGTGTTAATGTCTCTTCATTGCCGGTGTCGGTCTGTTAGTCCGTTCTGCTGTCAAAAGTTAGATCCTATATTTATAAAAGTATAGCTAGCTCGTCCTGTAGCGTTCTTTGTATAGCTCTCAGGCTCAGCGTGTTCATCAGTGTCAAAAACGTCATTTGTTAGTTGAAAGCATTTTTATTCCGATTCTTTTCGTGGTGTACCGTCTGCGCAGTTAAAAAAGAAGCTAAATCCTAGAAGGGCAATGCAAGGAAGTTCCAAGTCCGCTTCAACTTCTGAAGCAGAAAAGGACTGTTTTCTCTCCCGCTGATTGCCACTGCTGTGACTGCCCGTTAATACGGAGGTGCACAGACTGACAGACTTGGCTTCTTTGAAAATTGACAAACTGTCCATTTAAGCCCTTTTTGCTCGCATCCTACATGGAGGTAGCTCCTTTATTTACTGTTGCCGACAGCTTACAACTGTGGAAAATGTTGCAGTTGCTCTTATGGTAATGTCAACTAAACTCATCTTTACAATGCCCCGTTGAAACTGTTGAATGTCACATCTAGCATCGTTTTTCATTACCATCGATTTGCTCGAATTATGCATATAATGTTTTTTTGGCAAGCCTGTTCATCCAATCAGTCAGCTTCCGTGTTGAAATCTTTCAGAAGAACGAACTGCTTTGTATATGTACGTAAAAAGCAAGTTTATTAAACCGTGCTTCCTTTTCTATACTCCATCAGTACCGTGCCGGGAAGCTGATGTAACTGTGCTACAGCTTTTCCAGGACGTTAGCCGTCCTTTGAAAACCAGGAGTAGAGGAGAAGCTAGAAACAAATAATAGAAATTTCTTATATTTTTTTGTGCTTAATATATTCCTTTCTTGGAGCTACAGCTTATATGCGACTCTATAATAACCGCAGATTCGAACAAAATTGAAAGAATTCACGACTTTAAGCCATTGCATAGGTCTGTTGGGAAGAATTATAAGAATGAATTTTCTGTATTATGGGGAAACGCAGCATGATGTGATTTACGATGCCTTTTAGGGTTACGTTACTCGATGGGCAACCGTTTCCGCAGCAGCGTTTGTTGCTTTTACTGAACTCTAGTCAATAGAGTTGCCCATGCGTTCATTTATTATTACTTTAGTGAGAGCTTTCTTCGAAGGGTACTTAAGAATAGGAGATAGATAAAAAGTATTTGTTCACTGCTCTGAAATCTCAAGTCAATAGGTGTGACACCCAAGGACTCGTGGCACTTTATACGTTTCTACGTGTACTCTTAATAGTGCGTAGGGAAACAGTATAACAATCTGTTCGCCTTATCTGTTACGTAGTGAAAGTAAGTTCTTGTGGAGTATTAGATAATGAAACAGTTGTTACTGTAGGAAGTTATAAATAGCGTACGTTTTTTAGCCACTTTACAATGCAAAGGATGTATTGTAACAAGTAATATCCCTTTAACACACAAGGGGTTGGTATTCATAGCGATGTAAGTTGTTTCCCTGAATTTAAACAAAGGCAGTGTATTCTATAGATGACGGGGTAGAGAACAACTAATCAAAAGTAAAACGGAGTTCTTCGAAATGAGTTAGCTGGAATTTGTCTTTGCAGTTACACAATTGACTTGCGTTTCCTACTGATCATGCTTGAACATTTAAATACCTATTAAAATGATAGATAGATTACACAGTACTTGGAGGTGCCAGATCGTAGATGCTGTATTCATGATCCTATACCTTGTGTTTTTGATACCAGCCGACAATATTTTTGTTCAAACGTCGATTTAATTGTGTGCGTTGGTGCAATAAATTGCAGTCCGAGGAAGGAACAGAAAGGACAAGAAGCCGATTCACTCAATGTGGATACAGATGGTCTTGAAGTGGAAGCAGCGCAATCAGTAAAAGAATCTGAAGCACTTGAACAAGTTGCGGCTGTTGTGGATTCATCACCGAGGCCGGAAACAGCCCCGAAAGAAATAGATGTGGTACGACGTATCCACGAGGAAATAGCAGAATTTCGTGCTCAGCTCAAGAAAAGTCAAGAACTTTTCCATGCGTTTGTAAGTTCTTATAGCTATGGTCGGTTTAGTTGAATATTTTATTGGAAATAGTAAATTAGTACGTTTCACGGGATTAGTAGGAACGGTAATGAAATGAGCTTTAATTATTTTTTTTTCGTGTACCGCTATTTGGTTTTTATGCCCAAGTTTAAGATATAAGCATTATGTGTAAGGAAATGTTGCATTTAGGCTTTTTAACTTCTTGTTGCTTCTCGAACTCATTTTATTCTTTTCGTTTGCCACCAAAGTGATTAAAAATTAACATAAATGAGCGTCGCCGTCGCCATCACTTTTCGGTTTACATGGAGTGTAACGGTGCGAAGTGGGAATCATGGGATTAAGTGAACCTGCAAAAAGTGTTTACACTATATCTTGGGCAGAACGTGCCTATGTATAGATGACCCTCTTTGTTTTTAGAATACTGGCCAAACATTCGACGTGACTAAGTCGTGCCCGCTTCTGGCTGAGGAGACCGATTCAGACAAAAGTCCAAAGAACGTTCTCAAGCCCCAGTTCGTGACAATTGCAACCCAAACCGAGGCACCTGTGATAGCATCATCCTCTCAAACAAACCCTGTCGCAGCATCTTGTCTTCCTGTTGACGACGAACTGGCATGCTACATCGACAAACTGTCGTTGGATGATAATGACCTGGACAAACTTAGTTTAGACGATGACAGGTATTTTTTATATTTTTTCTACTACTCATCCATGTCCAGAGTAGCATCGGTCGTTCCAACAAGTTGGACAGGAAGATTTTTCTTGCATATAAGTATTAGAACGTAGTTCGTGCTGGAAGCGCAAACAATGGTTTTTAGCATTTCAAGTAGGTTGGTGCATTCAGGAACTTTTGAAGCTCGTATAGATAAACGAGTGAATAAAATATTCGACGACGGGTTAAGTAAGGATAACGATAAAAAACATTGTTGTAATGACCTACCGATTTTTGAGTCAGAAATGGAATCGAGTTGTAATTAGTGTTCCAGTGAAGCAAGTCTAGAACCACAGGATTTTTACTGAACACATTTGGGATCTAAACGAGCATAAAAAAGTGATTTCTGGACTAAAAACCTGTTTTTCTGTCACTTGCGACGCCCTTTGCATTTTAACAAACTATTGTATTTGGTAGCATCATATTTTACGAGAAATGTATTTTATCGTCAGTATTTTTTCAAGTAATTCTACTTGCATCGAAGCAAAGACGCTCATCACATATTAAATATGGTTGGATAGAATATTTAGTGTAGGGGCTGTTGTCTATGCAGCATTAATATTTTCATTAATGTCTCAATAATGACAACTGCTTTTTGAAATTAGAATTATTTAAGAATATACATATGTAACAGGATGTAAACTATTCCCCCCTACTTCTACCTGTGAAAATGTGCAATCGATGATTCAAAAGTAAAAAAAATACGGCGGGGGTGGGGGGTTGACATCGAGTAAATTGTAGGATTGCCCTACTTGCCCTGCTCAGCTTGTACCGAAAGTACTGGACATGTTCTTTGAAAAATTGTGGGTGTAAAGATTTGAAGCAGCTATTCACCAGTGCGAAAGTAACTAAGGAAAAGCATATTACAATAATAAGGTGAACATCAACCTATTTCAGTTATTAACCTGTAATTTTCTGCACCACAAATAGGTGATTTGCAAATGAAAGAGGACGGGGCGCACTGTAGGTACTTGTGGTCATGCAGTTGTAACCTACTCAACGTTGTAGTGATTCATAAGAATTACTTGTTGTTTATCTTGGTGAAAGCTTAATGAAAAGTTTATAAGAGAACTGACAAAGCCAGTGCCATGTTTAAAATTCGTCTGGGATTGTGTTTGAAATTTACAATACATAAGCAACTTTTCAGTGTTCAGTGAAAAGAGCAAAAGTTCTTAAGCGCATTCTTGGTAGGAAGAAGGTAGATAGATATGCCTAAGTCAGTTGTCACCATCTTAACAAAGCAATAAAAGTAGTTAACTGATGGGGAACTCTGGGTATTCACTTAGCTAATTTCTCTGCTTCGTCTTGCGGTTATAGTTTACGAGTTTAGTTTCTGAGTTATACAGCACACTAGAACTGAACGTATAGAAAGGTTTGTGGTGGTGCTAAAAGGGGTAAGGTAGAACCGGCTTTTTTGCAGCCTTGATCCGTGGTCGAATTAAGCCGTATTCAATGCTTGAAATGAGGATTCAAAATTATTGATTAATTATTTTTAATACTGCAGTAATTGTTGGCATTGACTTTTATCACAGTATCGAGGGCAGGCTGATTTCGTTATTCGGTTTGTAAATGTAATATAGTTTATGTTGAAATTAATATGGTATGTATTTTCCCTGGGAAATTCGCATGTGCTTTTATTTTTTACTGTTGTTGGTTAGACACAGATTTTAATTTGCTGAAAAGGTGACTGCTAAATTTAGAAAGGAGCAAGTTTTCTCACGATTTGATTTGTATGATGTAGCTACCGATTGCCAATAAACCTTCCTACAGTTTTGGAAGAGTCAGAGCAAGAGACTGAAACTAGTCCCGCAACACTTCATAGGAGGATGAGCTCTGATAAAAGCAAGAGATCTAGACTCACAAGAATGTCCCCTATGGATGAACCAATCAAAAGTGGAGATGAATCGGAATTTTATAGTCCTGCTTCCACACTGCCAAGTAGCAAGAATACAAGTACCTATAATAGTTTAGAACGGCCGCTTCAGTTTTCAGGCGGTTCTGCTAACAATCCTGGAGGAGAAGAGTATCACGACATTTTAAGTGATTCTACTTACAACTCACCAATGTCTTCACCGTCATACTACTGGACACCTTCGCAAGGTTCATCTTCGGAGGTAAGCTCGCATAAATGCTTTTTAAACATGTTTATCCATTTAGTTAGTTTATAGAGTTTACCAAGGTCAGCAGCAATGCATATGTCTTCCTACGTTTCTAAATGATGTTTAGAATTAGCTGTGGTAGTATACAATATCGTATGACGCGGCTGATACTTTCTAATATTTCTTTATACCCTACTTATCATAGTTGTATTTAGCACAACATACTTACTCTTATCAGCAATACTTAAGTACGTTTTAAGTTTCTTTGTTGCTATGTTATAGTGAGATCTTAACACACAAATTAAATATGGCAAATTTTTAAACGAACTCGACATTGAGTTGTATTTGAGATTTTGATTATACGTGACCTTGAATCGTCAAGGTAGTATCAACAACTGTTTGACTGTATGCTGTCAACTAGAAGTTATTCTTAGATTCTCTTAGTTTTTATTAAACTGGAGGTGTGTTTACGCATGTCGTGGAAATTATGTAAATAGATAAGTATGTAATGATGAAGGGGTATAGGAGCTCTGTTCTTATTAGGTACATATTACTTATTGTTAGGTAATATATTTTAATGTTAAGTCTATCCGAAGAAGTATGTTGGCTCATACGACAACCATTAATATTTTCAGTCGTTCGTAGCCGACGCTGAAACTTTGGTAATTTATGTCTAATAATACCATTGAGGAAGTGAGTGAAAGAAAGGCAGTTATTTATACAAACCTAATACCTATTACTGGCCATTACAGGAGACTATCGCTAACCACGACCACGACGGAGATAGAACCCCTGTGAACGAGCACGATAATATTTTTGGAGACGAAACCAACAGTTGTCTTGAACCTGTAGAAAGTCCGACGCTGCTGACTAAGGTGAAAATTTTTAAATCGCTTATCACATAATTTAAAAATTGAACTCCGTTTAGTTTCAAGCAAAAAAGTACCAAAGGTCAAAGACAAATAGAAATAGTTCATGAAACATTAATTATTAAATTTTCCACGCCAGTATTTTGAAAAATCGTAAATGATTCAGTCTAAGTAAAGGGGTCAGTATTAGATTGTGACGATATCCTACAGAGAATGATGATTCTGCGGTAGAGTTTGAAGATGTAAACATTTAGACGCTACTTTACCCATGATTAACCCACCATGTCAGACGAAAAAATGCTCAGGCAACCAGGGTTAAGTCCTTTAGTGAAAGCAAGATCTCTTGTGTTATTTGGTATGGCTTTTTTATTTTCTACATTCATAGATTGGTTTGCGTCTTATGAGTTGGTTATTTAGGTTCATCTGTGTATATCGCACCTATTGTAAGATTTTCTCACACAGTAACTTCTTGTCAGACGAACCGAGATGGATGAAATTTTCACACATGTAGTTTGGTACGTAGTAACTTAAACTGTAAATGAATGGAAACAATGCAGAAATTCTCGTTGGCGTTCCAATTCACTACAAACTGAAAATGTTTCGGTTTGGTGAAATGAATCCGGATTGTATATAATGTCTGTATTTAAAAGGGGCATGAGTAAAATTTTTCTAAATTGATCCGCCTATAATTAAATTTATCGCAACAAAGGGGCACGTGGAGAAATAATCTCGGGACATGATGATATCGTCGGCCTAGAGGTCCAAAAGGAGCTATATGCAGAAATTGCTTAAATTGGATTTAACATGTACTACCATGCTTAAGCGAGCTCTGCGTATAGCTCCTTTTGGAATTTCGCCGACGATATGAAACACTAACGCTGTCAATCGTAAATTGCATCTCGATTCGAACGGATAGCTAGAAAGACTATTGTTTGCATTTGTCCGTAGGGAAGACTTCATAGGAAATTCTAATTTGTTGACTGTTAATTATTCCAATTTTAATTATGTATTTTGTATCGACAGCCATGTATTTTGCATCGATAACTTCTTTTCTCCCCCCAACCCACCACTAACCTTAGTAGTGTAGGATGTGGGACTTTTTGAAAGACTGCAGTTTTGAACTTCTTCTGCACTTGAATTTACCAGCAACTAACGCAATAGTTCAGTTTGGTGAATTTATTTATTTAATGATTCAAGGGCAGTTTTTTCATGGAAATTCCCGAAATCTTGAAAACAATGAAGTTCCATGATTTTGAAGCTAAAAATTTCCTGGATTATTTTTCCTTTTCCTATCATTTTCCATGACCGGAAACTTGCAATGTTTAATGCGATTGAATTGATCTTCGCTTCCATTTATTATTCACGTTGTTGTAGCTCTATGAGGGTATATATACAATACAAAACGATTTTTTATTTCATAGAAAAAATTGTTCTCTCATCGTAGATAAAGAAACCAAAGCGTAATAGTCCTTCACTCGATCATATATAGTAGTGTTGCTTGTACATGTTTGTGTATATGTTTGGTATAATTTTTAGAATTGCGTTATTTAGGTGCATAATTCTTGCTGATTGCTCAGGGATGATAAATTATTTCCTAGATTAAATAACTTTTATGTTATTAAACACTTAATTGCTAAGCCTTATATCAAATAATTTCTACCCATTTAATTTATGTGACATGTTGAAGGGGTAGTTTTCAAATGTTTTGTTAATATTCTAATGTGAACTTACAGCGCTCGAAGCCGATAGGCAAACTCGGGCTTCCCATTGATGACCGATCGAATTCGTCGAACGAAGTTCTCATCGATGAGTCTGACAGGGATCGTCTCACAAGGTACTGTATTCATCCACAATATATCTAAGCTTAGTTTCTGGATTCCTAGGGCTTAAACTGAATTAAATTTACTTCCAGTCGCATGTGGTCGAGATTTTACGCCAATTTTAAGATTAGTCAGGGAAAGGTAGTTGTCATATATATATATATATGAGCTTGTACAACTAGGATCGACCACAACATTTAACCATGGAACGATCATTGTACAAAATATTTTTTTTCCT
>JAQFXU010001663.1:0-26758 GCA_034693705.1 Spatulosminthurus flaviceps | reverse complement strand
TACCATGCATCCTTTTCGGATTAAATTTCGGATACAAATACTTGGACTCATTTTTTCCGATTCCAATACGAATTCGGGTACCCAATTTTTTGAATAAAATTCCGATTCTAATTCCGATTCCGATTCGAATTGCCATCCCTGGTGCCCAGGTAATTCTCCTCGGTTTCCTCCCAATCTTCTGAAATTATTTGGCATAAATAAAAATAGTTGTACTGGATTGTTTGGTGAGTAAAAAACAAAAAACTTGGCATGTATTAATTTTCATTGGCAATTGGAAATATTACTACGTTGTTCATTGTCCATGACGGTGGAAGCCAGTCCTTTGAGGGCTGTTTCTTGAATTACTATCCCTCCAAAAGCCAAAACTATTGTTGTCCATGAAACTCTGGAAGCGTTTAGCATTTTAGCACGATCTGTTAAAAGTTTAAGGCTGAGAAAAGGTTGGGTTGTACTGTAGCTCCACTGGAAATTTTATTAACTATTGTGCTCTCATCGGATGATGAGCCAAATTAGCAACGTCCACTGAGAAATAAATGTCAAATTCATCTCAAATTTCACTCTTGAGCCTAAGACGCTCCTCATTGTGAGGTCAACATGTGTTTTATCTCAAGACTTGGAGCCACGCTTGTCACTTGTTCAATGAAATGTTGAGGTCAAATGAGATTAGGAAATTGAGTGAGTCCATCGTTTTTTTAAGCATGAGATAATGTAATTTCTGGCAGTTGATGGACAAAATATGCAATTTGCATGCGAAATGGCTTGTACATATATCCTCGTTCTGCAAAAAGAATGCAAATGAATTTATGATTATTCCCTAAATATTTTGACACCTTCAAATGGATTTTTACCCCTCATGAAGAGCAGATTAAATCCCAGAAAACACCATAAACCGACTGTTTCAAAAATGTCACAAATATGTTTTCCCACTTGAGGCATTTTAATCTTTAATCAGGTCGCCAAGTAAAGTCCTCACACAACAAACCAGCTCAAAATTATTTTACGCAGAAATAAGATTCTTTAAGCAGTAAATTATTACTTTGTCAAATTCTTATTGTAACTATAGAGCGTAGCATGCACGTGAAAAGATCGGGGTGTGAACGTTCTCAGGAGGTTAAATCCAAAAGGCATTTTAAAATAATTCAAACTGTGAGAGTAATGGGGAACAAGTTGCTTTCCCTGGGAACATGTTGTATCCTTTAGGAACGATGCTTACTTAGCTGTGGGATCTGCAGTGTATAAGATCTTCATAAATAGATTGTCTTCCTCATTTGAGTTGAAAAGGCAGCTGGGGCTGACCAGAGTAAAATAGAGGGAAATGGTTTACACAAAATTGTCCTTGCTGCTCATGCAACTATATTCTGCAGTGATCCGCAATAATTTTTGTTACGTATTTTCATGAAATATTGGATTGGACAATTCCGGACACCCAACTTTTTCAGCTATATAACGCCCCCAAAAAGAATATAATACAGAAGAGAATATACAACCGATATATACCAATATAAAGAATATACAACCGGCAACTTGTGCTTTTCTTTACAATTTTCGCAAAATTTCAAAATTTGGAAAATATTATAATGCGTGGGGATTTGGTGGCCAAATAATTTGCCTTTCTCCAAGAAAAATTTATTCAGCACAAACTACAAGCCGTGGCTCTTATGCCTGACAAAAAATTCAAACTCGCACATAAATGTGTACTTTTAGTTACGGAAAAGTAGGTCTTGTTGGCCAAATTCATTGAGGAGGTATTTAAAAAATGTGTAACTTGCTTGGATATTTGATAGCTCCTTTTTACTTTTGCCAAGAAATATTGAATAATTCTAGCCCTCCTCGTTTAAACAAATGGGTATAGATGGGTATAACTAATTACTAATCGCAACTCACAGCACGGTTGTCAATAGTGAACTTGTAATTATTGCATTTAAGCAGTTTCTATAGTAGCTGCATGAAATTCCACGATATTCTCTTCTCTAATATTTAATGCAATTTCCTGTGCCTGTAGCATAAATTGAATTATTGCGTTCATAGATGGCAAACATTTTTACAGGAAAAATATACCGAGCTGTTCAAAAGCTTTTTCCTACTACGTCATTCTACGTACGTAAATTACAGACGCCGGTTTTGAAAGCGACTGACTGCCGGAGGAAAAACTGTAGCTAGCCTACGGGAGCTTTTTGGGGCATGCTGCAATGTATTCCTAGCTGTATACCTTCTACATCCACGCTCCTGCTCACATAGTTTTGTGATTCGAGTTTCCCCAATGCTCACTCATGTTATTAGCTGTCATTTTCGGTGGTGTCGAAAAAAAACAGATCACTCTTGGCCAATCCATCGTTTGTGTGCATATTATTTTCTAGCCTCAATCTTCAGTTGAAAAAATATCATTGAAATTGACACACGTACATGAGTAAGTTCATGTGGATTTTCCAAGCCAGAAAAGAGTGTGGATAAATTTTTTAAATAATATTTTACTCGTGTGCTTAAGGAAGACTTTTTAGTTTTGGAATTATTATTATTTTAGCACATACTGTTCAGAAGCTATGACGAAAAACTTTTTCGTTTCCTTTTGTACATTACATGATTTTCAAACACAGGTCATTTCTGTCTAAATCAATAGAATTTTGGCATTTTGGACCAAACATTGAGAGAATGTAATTTTATTCTTGGAAATTTCTACGCCTTTTGAAAATTGAGTAAAATAAGGAAAGTTTGAGTTTTATGTCTTGGCATGCATTGGAAGCAAATAATAACATTTCACGTCCCAGAAGGATAAGAAAAATAAAAGGAACCGTTCCAATCTAATTTTTCGGCATTTGAATGCTCAAGAGTCAACTTCGTGAGAAAATTAGCTCCTGAAATGCTTATGAAAGTGGAAGAAAATACTGTGTAGAAGGTACCTGCTTGCCCTTTTTCTCTCCTCCTCGCGTATTTCACTACTACAAAGAAAGTTGGTGAAAGTTGGTCCATAGGTTTAATTCTCACGTGTAGTCCTTGTATAATAGGAAAAAACATACCCGCATTATTTCTCTCTCTCTCTCTCTCTAGCACACAAAGTTCACAAGGAGAAAAAATCAATAGTGATATTCCATGCTTCATCTCTCACTTTTCTTACATATAGGAAAGTTCATTTCCAGCCACCAAAAATTCATTCCTTAGATTCCCATGTTCTTATTGTCCTTCTTACGTCATATTTCTTGAGGAATTTATAAAGCCATAAATAAATTCTAAGATTTTTCTTACGGCAATCCTAAAATATACGCAGTAGATTTTCACAAGGGACTTTGTAAAAACATGGAAGAGGAAACTATAAATTTTTGACACACACACACACACACAACATGCTAATTAATTTTTTCCAAGTCATTTATTTGTAATTTCTCATTACATTTCTCTATATATAATAATATATGATTAATAAATATTCCAAAATTGCGTATACTGACGAGTAAGTACATCACAAGTAAATTCGTATTCATTCAGGTATTATTATTGCTTATTATGCATTTACTAATAATTATTATGTATATGATGATATGAATCAAGATTGAAATAGGGATTTGATATGTATGTACATAACATGGTTTAGTCAGAGAACATAGAGAGTAAGAGTAAAGTTATCCCGTGCAATTTATCAAGGGATGTGTGGACTAGAAAATTGTGCCATTATTTACAAAAAGGAGATTCGGAGAAAATTCTTGGCATCATGCGGGAATGTGTACATTTTCAATGTAGTAAATCTCTTCCGGGAATTTTAACACATGGGTATTTGTAACCACTTAAGTATGAATTGGACTCAGGATTGGCTAAGCTGTAGTGGTGGGTTGGAAGGAGGACGGGGAGAGAGTGTAAAAGATTTATTATTTAAATAGGAAATTGCTTCATTTGAGATGGTAAATTTCCGGTGTACTGAACTCAAATCCTATTTCAATATGGTCCTTTATGGAAGATAGCATTTCAGCCAGACCTGTAAAAATAAAAAGATGTTCTAAGTTTCCCGCTCATTTCTTTTTTTTTTACTAAAAACATTTTCAAGCTTAATTTTTGACTGAAAACATTTCCAAGGTTTTTATTTGACTGAAACATTTCCAAGGATTTTATTTGACTGACAAAATTTTGAAGTTCAATTTTTGGCTTGAAACAATTTCATGCTCATATTTTGGCTTGTAACAATTTGAAGCTCATTTTTCAATTAAAACAATTTTCAAATTCAGGAAAAAAATTTCACGGGCAATTTTCAATTTAAGAAATTTTCAAGCTAATTTTTTTATTGAAAAAAATTTTCAAGCCCAAATTTTATTAGCAAACATTTGGTATTTTCACAATTTTGCTCTTACGTTCAAAGCAATGTTCCCCGCGGTAATTAAATTGAGCTGCCACGATGACTTTCAAGGCTGGTAATTTTTTCAGGACTTGGTTCACAAAAAGAGAGGTGAGCACTTTTGGCATATGCCTTCCATCACAATGTCTACAATAATTGGTAGTATCCTCAATAATGAATTTTATCTCCTTGAGATCTGTAAATAAAAAGAAGAACATATAACATTTTGTGGGCACTAAAAATGTTACGCAAGTTGAACGATAAAATAATAAAATTTACCTTTCAAGTTGAATAGGGAGGAAGACTTATCTTGAGCACTAAAAATTCCCTCTTGCAAATATTCACCCTCATTTGCTTCCAACAGTGTTTTACAAAGGGATACGGGAATCCCCGACAAAACAGACTCCCACCCATGATAAATCTCAAAATGAGAATTTTCACAGCAAAATTCCTTGAAAATAATGACAAGATTTTTGAGACGCAACCAATTTTTTGCTATGACTGGAAAAATCAGGGGAAAATGCTCCACAGTGGAATTCATTCGTAGATTTTCAATTTGTGGGAAAAGTTTCGCCAAATCCTCCAAACATTCGGGTGATATTCCGGAGAGCTTGAGAGATTTAATTTGCATTTTAAAGGGGTCAAATATTTTCGCGGGAAAATACCGCAGTAAATCCCATTGATAAAGTGAATCTCCCACTTTGATCCGCTCAAGATTTGGTAGGAAATATTTTAAATTCAATTTAGCTGGGAAGAATTCAGGGGGTTTACGCATAAATTTGGGCAAATATTGATTCGCACGAATCCGATCGTTTCTTAGTTCAGCTTTCTCTTTGATTCCCACCGTCGTCTCGAGATCCATCCAACAATCTAACTTTCTATTTAGTCCGTGAGTTTTGAGCCCTAAAGTTTTCGTCCCATTTAAGCGACAGGGTAATGGAAAGTAATGGTTGGAACTTTCAACGGGAGAAATAGTTAGGCCTTGTAAAGTGGGTTGACTTGACTGTAAAATCTTTTGGAAATTTTCCCTGATATTTGCAATTAATTTTTGACGGGACCAATTTTTGATATTTGATGTCCCTGTATTTTCTTCCGATGGGCTGTAAAATAACCTGCCCGTATCCACAAATGCAATTTGAGTCAATTCTGGGTTTTCATTTGCAAGGATTTCAAGACCGGGTTGAAATTCATTTAATTTTGGTGGGATTACCCCAAAATAGGCTTGCGGATATTTGACGGATTTCAAAATCCCCATGTAGCCCAAATACGAGGCTTGTTTTACTCTTGCAAATGGAACTTTGCAAACTTCTGTCACACTTGAAAAATATTCAATCAATTGATGTTGGATGTCAGGAAAATAATCCAAGTTGATCAATTCTCCGAGGTAAATTCGCCGCAAGAATGGTAAATCGACTATTGGAGGGGCCTGGAGAAAATCTTCCTCTTGGTCATACACTACAATCGAGTCCCATTTAAGGATTCGTAGGTCGGGGAGAAATTCCAAGTGCCGGTAAAATTCCGTTATGGAGGTCCGACCTGGACTTAGGTTAAAGGAATGTATGAGGGAGCCAAATTCCGAGAGTACAGGCTCATACTCGTGGAATTCAAAATAAATCGATAGGATGTCCAGTTGAATGGAAATAACTTTATGGGTCTTGATGGAAGTCCGTAAAATTTCCAATAAATCTTCCAGATACATCTCAGTGAATTTGCAAGTCCTGCATTTGCTAGCTAAGCCATTGATCTCTTCCACACGAATTGGGGTTGGAGGGACATCCATACATTCCTCCCATTCTCTCATCTGCGACGAGGGTTTTAAATTTGTACTGTAAAAGCGGATTTTGTAGAGACAGAGCTTTGGGTAAAGTGAGTCTGCCGCAGCGGCCCAAATCTTATTTACTTGGCCACAGCTGATTACGTCGGGGTAGCTTAGATTCTTGAAGATGTCTCGGAGTATCTAGAATAAAATTAAAAATAAAAACAAACTTTGCTAAATAAATTTTCCTAGAAATTACCATAAAATTTTTCCTTAAAATTACCCTAAACGCTTCTCAACAAATTTTCCAAAATATTTTCGAGAAATTTTCCTACAAATTTTTTGTCAAAATTTTCCTACACATTTTTTCGAGAAATTTTTCTTTACATTTTTCCAATAAATTCTCGTAAATGCTTATTGTTTTTCTTAAAAAAATTCTTACCGCTTCATTGGTCAGAGCCACGGGACAAGTCTCAGGGATTTTTCTATAGTCTTGGGTCGTTGACTGTATAATATTTTCCGGGAAAATTTCGCCCACAAGCTGATCCTCGCTGCTGTCCATTTCGGCTTCCTATTCTCCCGCCAAAATTTGCCAAACAGTTTTTTTAATACGACTTTGTGGTAATTGTGGGCACAATTCAGGACTCTCTTCGTACCGGCAAAATATCTTAAGAAGAGATATAATTTTTTGGTGTGAAAATTTTCCAACTTACTTTTTTGTATCACTAACCTGTCCACAGATATAATAAATATGTGGGTAGCCCTAATGCAATAATGTTCTAGGGGGGTTTTAAAGATGAATTAAAATCACTTTGTGGAAAGTTGGAATTTATTTTTAGACTTTTTGAGAATGGGGAAAGTTGATTCACTTTCTTGAAGTTCCTTCCTCACACTGTGTGTGTGATGAGAGATACAACTGCAATCTTCTCTCCGGATTCTCTGCAGTGGAAGCTGCACCGTCGGGAAAAAAATCAATATTTATGTACCAAAAGCCCTAGCATTAGCATTTCATTTTGTTTGTGCAGATGTAGCTATGTAAGTAATACCTAAAGGATTTTATCTCTCCGCAGGCTTCCATGTATCTTTACAACGGCGGATATTCTTCCTACTCTATACTTTTCTCCCTGCGGTTGCTCATGATATCTCGCTCATGATACCCTCTTCCCCCTCACCCAACTTCTGTTTTCCCAATGGCTAGAGCTATATCTATATGCAAGTAAATTTTATTAGTTTAATGTCCAATTCCGCAGGTGTGCTTGTACCCAAAATACAGATCCCTCTACATAAGCTTCTTGTGAACAAAAATGCAATTTCTAGATAAAATTCAAAAAATTACCAATTTCTACTATTCTTTTGTATTTTTCCCTTTCTTCTTAATATGCAATGGTTATGAGTCATAATAGTAAAAGGGATGAATATTACAATTAATGTGGAAATTAATTTTCCTTTGAAAACCACATAA
Organism: Spatulosminthurus flaviceps; assembly: GCA_034693705.1. NCBI lineage: Eukaryota > Metazoa > Arthropoda > Collembola > Symphypleona > Sminthuridae > Spatulosminthurus > Spatulosminthurus flaviceps. The sequence continues at coordinate 19,222 of JAQFXU010001663.1, read as the reverse complement.
TCTCAAGGGCTCTAGAGGCTCCAGCAGGGTTCATGAAATATCTCTGGCCCCTTTCACATGGTTTTATATATAATGGGACGTATAAAGTAATATAATATAATGTATACATATTTTACATACTTTGTCCCACATCCCATAAGGATCTATAAAATAGAGTGGTAACTAAATCTACTGGAAAATTTTCTCAAGTGTTACATTTGTGTGAATACATTTCCATAATATATTACAAGATTTTGTGAACAGGTGATTGTGACATAATGAGATGCGGAAACTAAACAGTCTGGTTTCGAGCTCTATACTCTCCTCAACATTTTTTTTACAATGTATTTTTCCGCTTGGACTCACTCACGCTCATTTTACTTTTATATATTTTGCCTGAGAATAAATATCCCAACCCCAAAAACCACATCCAATCCAAATGCTAAAATCTTAAGTAAATTCTTATTCTTCTGTTCCTATTTCTCTTCCTCATTTGTTTTACAGATGTCTCAGGGATGGAGTGTAGAATTTTGTATTTATTCACATTGAAAAGGCGGAGCGGTGTGTGGTTTAGACGTATCTACATTTTTCATATTTATTGACAATAATTTAATGAATTGTTGCAAGAAAAAAAACGTACATGCCCCATTTCCCTGTAATTTTATATGGATAAGTTGTTTTTCAAAATCGTCGGCTAAAGTGCAAAAGGGGCTATATGCAGAAATCGCTTGTACGGGATTTAGCATGCACTACCATGCATGCACGATTTCTGCATATATAGCCGATATAGTCCCTTTTGCACTTTAGCTCACGAAATAATTTATATGCAGACTTAACAAATTCGAAGAAATCTTATAGGATTTGAATTATTACAGTTAAACCCCGTTATAACGGTCCATTAAAAGAACGAGTCCAAAAAAGGTGAAAAATTATTCGTCCCTTGCAATAACTCTGTTACAAAAAGGGTTGAAAGTAGGTTGCTTTGATTGAACGTTAAATAGTAGCAGGAGTGTTTACACACAAGGACGACGACATACTTTTAAACGGTAGCAAGTGCTTTGGCATCTGTTGAGAAGTGAAAGTCTAAAAGTTGGCAAACTACTATTCTTCTTGACTGAGCTCATAGATCTTGGTGAGCCTTCAGCTGAGTGCAGGCTCTCAGCCTGAGAAATGTCCAGGGCGTGCTAGGGTTTACAAAATATCTCTGGTCACTCGTCTTGACAGATAATTTGTTCCATAAATCCCCAATGGGACTTGTTCAGAAAGTTCTTTTTATGAAGTTAAAACAGCGTAACAATTGGCTCAAACTCTTCAATTAAGAGAAAGTTAGTCTTCCAATTGGAAATCCTTCAAAAGGCTCCAATTCTAAACAGTTTTTACTCTAATGGAACTTCTTGAGTGTTTGCCATGAGCAAAAAAAAATCCGAAAATCAAAGTAAAATATTTACGAGTCTTGTATTTAAGTAGAAACTCATATATCCTCCTTTGATCTCCTCTACACGTGCAATTGGGCTGTGGAAATAGATGGAATTTTGCTGAGTGAGCAGCTCTAAAACGATTTTTTACATGTGCACTTTTAAGGGATCTTCCGTTCCAGGAGGATTGAGCCAGAATTTTCAGACTATGACGTGTGTGCTCACGTCTTGTTTCTCAGAGGATACAACGCAAAAGCTTATCCTGTCTGGGAATGATTCAATCTTTTTTCCGGTACGTAAACTGGAACATGTGTATGACTATAGAGTGATAAAATGAGGGAAGGTAAAAAAAATATGTAATAAATTTAGCAGAAAAAGTAAAAATAGCTCATGAAAAATTCAAATAAGAATAATTTTAAAATCTTTTTAAAATTTAGTCTTGTCATTATTGCGGGCTCCGGTGAGAATTTCTCTCATAATTTAAATTCTAAGGGGCAGTAGAGTTTTTTAGTTACTGTGAGAAAAATACAAATGTTGGAGAGAAAGTGTGGAATGTTAATTTGTACCAGGGTAAATACGAGGATTGCATGATAAATACCTTGAGGTTACACTCATTTTGTTGCGACAGTTTTAATTGAAAAATATATGCAAATGGCTAATTATTTTGTTGCGTGAAGGGGGGAAAAGTTATCTCCGAGCCTATAAATGTTATGTAAGTGACAAATATTGCTACTTGCCCATACACTCATACACATACACACACACATATATATACATTTCACATATGTAAGCCTCCCTTGTGGCTGGATTCCAACGGGTGGTAACATTTTCTTGAAGAATTTCCGGCTGTGAAAATTCCACCGCCCTTTTATCAATATACTTTTACACACTTAGACTTTTGCCACACCATTGTGCACGTTTACGAGAGGAAAAGTAGTAGTTGGATTTTGCTTTCTCTCTTCTCCTCTGCATGTTACACAGCATATAGAAAAGGTCTATGTATTTGCATTGCAAATCTTCCCGCACACTTGGCTTCTTGCCTTTGTAATGGATGGTTATGTTTCACTCTAACAAGTCTGGAAGAAAAGATAAGCAAAGGAGATTCTACTCTCCAAGTTTTTCTTATTCTTCTGTATCAAAGAATTATTCCGTGTCTTGAATTGGTAATCGTTTCATTCCCCCATCTTAATATGCACCACACTATATGTAATTGGGAGGTGTGCATTCAAATGACTTTCTTGCATTTTGAAATTGTTCCGCAAGCTGGTAATAAAAGTTGTTCCAGCTTTGAAGGACAAACATTTTTTTAGCACCAAAAATAAAAATAAGTCTTGGAACTAAAATGTATACAAAATTATTGTACATTCTTTGGCTCCTTACTTGTTCTACTTTAGTTACTTGTTCTTACAACTTGAAACTAACGAAAGTTTTCACAAGTTACAAAGTATCATTTCAATGGGAAAATCTTCCTAAGTTTTAACAAATTTTTAGGAAGCGCCTTGCTATGCCGTAAATACCTGCATAATTATTGGGATGTAAAAAATTTGAAAACTAAAGAAATTTGTATCAAGCCCTTTACAAAATACGGGCTTGGACTTTTAATTAAAAGTGAGATTTGAAAGTTCTACACTACCAGTAAATACATGCTATCCGGGACAAAGGAACTGTTACGTTTGCTCCCCTGCGCATTTTAAAGTTCTGTATTGTATGAACCTTAGAACTTGGCCCGTTTGTATCTTTTGAGCACCTCATTTTAGCTAAATGAGCAATGGGAATTCTAAAAGATTACAACATTTCCTTTTAAACTGTAATTGCTCATTTGCCCTTTATAAGACAGGGAAGATACAGCTGGTTAAAGATTTAATGGAACGCCATGCAGGCTATTTTTGCTTGTATTTCTCATGTTTAAGCATTTATTAGAATTAATACCAATTTTTCGTATATACCTTTAACCCAAAATGTGTGCAATGTAAATGAAAATAAATATAGTAATAATAATAATATATTCGGGTGTCCTTCAAAAGTTGACAAACTATTGTGTTAGTTTTTGTGAATAATGCTTTTGTGCGTAAAATAAGCCAGTCATGTTTTGACAGAACGAGTCCGTGACTAAAGGTTTGCACAATTCTTTCGTGACAGTTAAACAGCCCAACTTTTCCGGCAAGCCCAGAGGATTGAGCGACTGGTATATTAATAATATTAAAAGAAATTTTCTTTTCATTTTTGGCTCCCCAATAGGGATGATGCGGGTATATTATTCCTCAAGCTTTAGGCTTACTTACTACCATGTAGTTTGGATACAGACAATTTGAAACAATTTTATTTCATTTATCAAAGAGTAAGTTTCATCGTGGCGAGTGTTATGGACAACAGAGGAAACTTTTGAGAAAGTATGTCACAGTTATTTCAAACTTGGAAAATAAGATTTTGCTCGCATAATAAGGTTTTGTCACTATGCATTACATCGTATAAGCACGCATTTGTGTAACTAAACATGCGAACACAGATGAGAAGTTATGACTGCCCATGAGAAGCTTCGCAGATACATATTTGAGATTTCCCATATCAGCACTTTCTGCCAAGCTTTATAAATGCAAACATGCAAGTCGAGTAGGATTCTTGTTCTCCGAATTCTTGGGCCAATAAATCAAGTGAGAAGCAACGGAAGAAAAAGGAGTAAAGTGCAAAGCTTTTAAATCACACTATTATGTTACACGATTTTATGTAGAATGATTTGATATGAATTGATGAAAAATTTTTAGTTATCTCTTTGTAATATTGAGTAATATTTTAACACAAAATTTCATATCTATATTTTCTCGGCGACGGAAGTTTATATTTTTATCAGCTTTTAACAGAATCTTCGAATAAAATGCCTCAAGCTTGTTTGCAATTCAGAGGCCGATGAAATGCCGTCTTGAGGCCTTTTATCGGGGGACTTACACATGTACATAATGTTTATAATGTTTAAGCTATTTTTATTTTACTTGGAACAGGCCGACATCCCTATAAGTGATTGTAATGGTAGGTGGCGAATATGCAAGAAAGTGAAAAATCAAATGTCGTTTAATAGTCGGCTGTTTTCCTCTTCTTTGCTTTATCCATAACATTATATGTTGTACTTTTATCAAAAATACATACATCAAAATCTGTCCGTACAGTGTGTTCTTTTTATTATCTTACAGAAAAATCATTCATATTTTAACAAAATTTTTAAAATAACATTTTATACTATTTGATACCTTAAAATCCAAAGGTTTCGTTCAAATGAAGTAGTGATTCAATATGGAATGAGAAAAGCAAACAAGTACATTTCGAGCAACAAAGTTCACAAACACCAAAGCTGATAATCTATGTATAATCATAAATCGACTCCCTTTGAACCCAATGGATTGAACCCACTCAACTTAGCTCACCATTACTCCCATCTCTTTTCCACTCGGACAAACATATATTAACTCTTTGATCCTGCATTTGTACTCACTCATTTTGACTGGGATGATGAGGGCTTTGTCGTACACGAGTAACCGCAGTCATAGTCCCATGGATGAGGATAAGGCAATGCCCAATAATGGATCCACCAGCGTCAGCCGAATTCCGATGTTACCCAGGAGAATTACTATGTATATGGTAGAAAGAAAATGAGCTACTATCAGTAAAACACGTTGAGTAATGTCGTAATTTACATGAATCTCTTCTAAATTCGGGAGCATGTACGTCAGGTCGGCTCTCTCCGAAAAGAAATCCACGAGCTTATTCTTTGCTCCACCTTTGAATCTGAGGACCTTGACAGATTTCAACTGGTGAGAGGGTGCGGGTAAAAAATATTCACCTTTGTAGGCTGGCGTGACTGTTAAAGTGGTTAATGCATTTTGACTTGATTTTGGAAGATGATAGAACTCAACTCAGGCACTAGACCACGAAGTCACGAGCGGTGGGTACAGAGTCGAATCATGTACCCCCGGTAATTGAATTTTCAATACAGCTTGTGCTTACATGCGGAAACATGACTTATTTCCAGAAGAATTTCGATGTTTGACAAATTTTGAAAAAATTCAAGGAAAAAATTTTTCCTAACGTAAATTTTTAGAAAATAAACAAAATAATGTGCATGATAATGTGCAATATTAATTGCACATTTTTGGGAAAATGGAGTGAAAAACGCCATTTTTCATCAATTTGTCAAATTTCTGGGGGGTACAGACTACATGGTTGTACCCCTCTGGGGGGTTTAGTAGGAGTTCACTGTACCCCCTGTACCCACCCCCCCCCCCCCGTGGTTTAGTGCCTGATAGAACTCCTCTTTAATCTTCTTGGTGAGATTCAAGCGAACATATTGAAGGGTTCTAACTGGTGGTGGCTGCTAAGGAAATAAATATGAAACAAAAATTTAAAGCGATTATCAGTAAATGTATTAAAATAACTATTTGCTGTGACCACATACATATGCGAGGTAAATTATTATTTTTATTTGAGTATTTACACCTCATAAAATCTGTCCAGGTCAGGGGTTTCAGCATGAACAAATCCAACGTCTAGATCCCCAAGTTTCTGGAAATACACCACAAGCCTCTGAACCTTCACATGTTTGAAATCATCCTCACCCGCTGCTGCGCTAGTGATGTGATCGTGTGTGATTTTTGTAAATTGTCGATTTTACCCATTGCAATTGATAGCGGGACATTGTAAATTGCTTGCACTCAAATTAAGAATTGACTTCCACGCGTCACGTCTCTCATCACCAGTAAAACAACCAAATAAAACTTTACGTACGTATTTTAGGGGTGATCTTTTTAGTGTCTCGGTTACAATACATTAACTGCTTTGGTAAATTGGGATTCTCCCTATGTTATTACCTCCAGGTAAGGAAATAAAGGAAAGATCCCAAAGGCGTGGAATACTGGAAGCTTTATACCATGTAAAACGTGAACGCAGTGGCGAAATTCCTTTAAGATGAGTACGAAGGGGTGGTAATACCCAAATCCGATATCCATTTCAATTGATAAAAAGTTTCTTTTGATTGCCTTTCCAAGCATAACTTGTAACTCAAGAAGTTTCAAGTTCTTTTCGGAATCCTTTCTTCTTGGATTGCCTAATCCCAGAAACTCTTCTATATTAACTCTTTCATAGTTAAAGGTTAGCCTGTAGGTGCAAAAATCCTTGCAAATGTGTAGGAACTCCCGCAACCAAAGTTTGCTCACTTGAAGGCATCGGAGGATGTCAAATTGTCAAGGGGATTCAAATTCTGGGATTCCGTATGAGCTGAAATATATATATTAATTGCAGTATATACATATAATCATATTAGTTGAAGCAACTTCGAAAACGGATTCAGGACAAAATTTTAAATAAGAAATAATAAAAATAAAAGAGGGACAATACAATACAGTATCCCATTTGCTCACAAGGTGATTGGAGAAAACGCGTGCATGAAGCACTTCCAAACTTTGTCTTACCATTTTGGAATTTATAGGTCACTCCGTAGTATCAGCGGATTTTCTCTGTTTCAAAACATTTCGTGAACTTTGAGAGAATCCCAAATTTGTCCTCTCCCCCCGTAAGGCAACGCACCTAAAATGTTTGGGACCCCCTCAAAGTAATTCCATGTGTGAAGTACATAAGAATAAAAATAAATTTTTGTTGAGCAAGTGGGCCTGTAAATATCCTTTCGAATACGCCAAGGTCCAAGTTCTCCTTTTTATGTTACACAGTACAAACTATGATGACAACAGTGACAAGCTAGTTTAAGCTTAAAGAATGCAAGAAAATTTCGAATAAAATTTATTAACCACACAACATACAAAGGCGCAAGGAATATACCCTGTAAATATTTATTCATCAAGTTTAAATTTCGCTAAATTTTACCAAATTAAAATATTCCTCCAGATAAATTAGCGTAAGATTATTAATAACATTTAGCTAACAACTTGACATTAACTCTGATGTCTTTAAGGCAGAACCTGTTTGTGGTGTTGTGGCAAATAAGACAGAAGATAAATTTCGTACTGCTAAAAACTAGCATTTCTATCAACTGGAAATGTTTCTGCTGAGGAATTATTTTATAGTGAAGTCTATACGTATTCATATTCATAGCGTATATACACTGACAGGGACTCTTGCTAAAAATGACCTAAAGTTAGTTCTTTTTGCTCGTGAAACAGATCGTTTTGAGAAAACACACTACACAAGATTCTTAAGCTTGCACGAACAGTATTACATACAAACTCCAGCTACACAAACGCTACTTTCCTTTTCCTCTTGCAAAAATAACTGGATTGTGTACGAAGGTATTCATATAGTATGTGGGGTTTGTTACGAAATAATTTGTAAGCTGACTCATTTTATGCTATAAAAAGTGTATTATGCAAAACGTGTCTTTGCTTACTATTACATACATTATTCAGCATCATAAATATTAGTGTATTAATTCAGCAACAGAAATTATTTTGTGCCAAATCTATTACTGGGAATAAATAATCATAGACGATGAGCTTTATATGGTGGGATGGATTTTATTTGGCAATATTTATTTTACTACATGTACTGTTAAGCCTGTTTGCATGTACAGCATGCATGTACATAACAGTGCTTGCAATTAATTGAATGCATGCAAGTAAAAAGAGCAGCATTTGATGATTTGTCACTCACGAGGGTTTTAATCATCCACTAGTGATATGTAAGCCTCTGTGGCCTAATGGATAAGGCATCGGCCTCCTAAGCCGGGGATTGCGGGTTCGAGTCCCGCCAGAGGTTCATCATTTTTGCATATTGCGATGGCAATTAATGCATTCACAATAAAAATTTTCATTTAAAATATTATTTAAACCTTGTTTTGAACAACTTAATTATTGTTAAAAATTTTAACTAAAGTCAATTTACTATGTTAGTGCCCCCTGCAATACAATCCTTTAAATCTCAGAACATAAATTTTCATTTTTGTCAACATTTGGAAAAATCTAAACTATTGTTTCCAAACTTTTTTAAAAATTTGAAAAAAGTAGCAAAATATTCAAATCATGGACAAATTTCAGATGAATTGAAAAATTGCTCTCATATTTTTACAGAATAATTCAAGTACGTACTCAGACGAACCTTGTATAAATCCGAGCCGCTACGCTAAAAGCACTTGTCGACATACGTATGTATATGAAACGCTGTGCTAACTGCCTATAAAGTTATTAGCTCGTTTTCATTTACATGCGTAGAAAATTTACATGATACAAAATTATGACGGATATCGCCAAGGGAAATGAATGGTTAAAATTGCTTAAAATTTATTCAACAATACAAAAAATTAATCATAACTTGTACTTCTCATTAGGCTGTTGGCGTGTATCCCGTGCAATTTTACAAAGTGAACATGCAAAATATATACGTACATAAAAGACCTTCATGCAAAGTACAAGGCCTTCATACGAAGGTCTATCAGAACAGATAACACTCATTGTAGGGTTCAACCCTCATTTTAATAAATCTTTATTTAAGCTCAACGCAAGCTATAAAATGGCACAGTATAAATCAATACCAAAAATGTGTCAAATGAGGGAATTTTGATTCCTTAAAATTTCTTCCATTTATAAATCTTAGTGTTTGATTTGGAAAATGAGCTACTAACACATGCTGCCATGTGTCATGATTTACATGAATCTCTTCTACATTCGGAAGCATGTATGTCAGGTCGGCTCTCTCCGAAAATGCTCCACCTTTGAATCTGAGGACCTTGACAGATTTCAACTGAAAGGGTGCGGGTAAAAAATAATCCCAATTGTAGGCAGGAGTCACTGCCAGAGTGGTTAATGTATTTTGACTCGTTTTTAGAAGACGATAGAACTCCTCTTTAATCTTCCTAGTAAGATTCAAGCGAACATCGTAGGCTTCATCAATTGGAGGTGGCTGCTAAGGAAGTTAATTTGAAATATTTGAATCCAAAAAAATACAACCATAATCCTCTTAAATTTCACTAAATTAATTGCAATAAACAAATACAAGGTTAAATTAATAGAATTAATAAATGTATCTATATTTATACCTCCGCATAAAATCTGCTTAGGTCAGGGGTTTCAGCTCCAACAAGTCCAACGCCCAGATCCGCAAGTTTCTGGAAATACCCCGGAAGCTCCTGAACCTTCACATATTTGAAATCATTCTCACCTGCTGGTGCTAGTGATTTGATGGTGTGGGATTTTTGTGAATTGTCAATTTTATCCATTGCAATTGATAGCGGGACATTGTAAATTGCTTGGACATTTGGAGTCAAATCAAGAATTACGTTGTACGCATCACGTCTTTGATCACCAGTAAAAGAACCAAAGACAATTTTATGTACGTATTTTAATGGAGTGAAGGACTTGGTCCTTCGTATTATATTATTATGTCTCTTGGTAAATTTAGATCCTCCCCATTTCATAACCTCCAGATTAGGAAAAAAAGGAAGAAGCTCAAAGACTTTGAAATCCGAAGTACACTTTGACCCATCTAAAACATGAACGACCCAGCCAACTTTCTTTAAAATCGGTACATAGGCTTGAATGTTTCCAAATCGGATATCCAGCTCAATTGATAAAAAGTTTCTCCTGATTCCCTTTAGAAGCAAATCTTGCAAATCGAGTAGATTCATGGATTTTTCGGATTTTTTCCTTCTTGCATGACCCAATCCCACAAATTCTTCTATTTTCACGAATCCATGGTAAAAAATTAGCCGGTAGGTACAAAAATACTGGCAAATGTGTTGAAACTCACGCAACCAAAGTTTGCTCACTTCTCTACATCGGATGATGTCCGGGAGACTTAAATTTTTGGTTATCTTGCCCATGAGCTGAAATATAAATAATCCCAGAAAATTAGTATTACGCTAAAAAAATTTGAATATAGTTTTCTGAAAAAATTATGTATCTTTGACGAGCAAAATATTCCAGTTGCTCACAAGGTGATTAGAGAAAACGCATTGATGCAGCTCTTCCAACTTTTTTCCGTCCGATTTGGTATTTACCCCTGACCCTAGTGTGAGATTTGATGTACGTCTTTGCAGATCATTGATTTCCATCTTTTCATCCATAATAACAAATCAGCTGATTCTGTGTTGTCGAGAAAAGTTGTGAACTATATCAAGTCACTCCAGATGCGCGGGGCACGGTGAGCCTAAAATTTTAGGAACCCCTTCAAAAATGTCACTGTGAATAACAACAACCTTTTTTAGCAGATGATCCTGCAAATGTGCAAATATCTTTTTTATTTCCAATACGCCGGTCAAGGTCCTTTTTTTGTGAGCATACAAAGTATATATTCACAGAGATACCTCCACACGAATGTTTAAGCTTTTGAAAAAATACAATATTTATTAACCACACATAGGCACAAGGAATTACCTTAAATGTTTACTTCAAGTTTAAAATTTTCAACACGTCAAAGTGCAGATCGTAAGAATAGCAAGAATATTTAGCTATTACAACTTGAAGTTAACTGTTTGTCTTTAGGACTGAATCTGCTTTTGGGATGTGGCAAATAAGACTGATAAAGTCGACGAAATGGCTAAAAAAGCACTGCTAAACTCTCAGCCGCAATTTTCCAAGAAAATTGCTATCATTTCGTGTGCAATCCGTGCATGTTCAAAGACTGGCGAAAATCCTTGATAAAATAACGTCACGTCAGTTCGTTTTGCCATAAACCCAGTACAACATGCTGGAGCATACAGATATAAGAGCTATGAAAAGTACGTACAGACTTTAACTCTTTTTTATCAACTTGTTTTCCCTCAAGAACCAGTGGTAGGATGGGTACGAACGCATACAAGGTCTGTCTGTACGGGTGTTGTTGTGCTGCACAGATACATGTGCAATTATTTTAAACCTGACTCATTTTGCACTAAAATATGCAGCACTCACCCATACAGTAAACAAGACGTCTTCCCAAAACCAGCCCGATTCATATCATTCTTATCCCTCTCCAATTTTTACAAGCAACTATTAAACAGCTGCAGGACATATAAATGTCATATGACTCATATATTTATTTATTGTCAAGTTATGATATTTATTCCAAGCACTCGTATTATCGCAATATCACATAGCACTCAATGTGCAATAAGAAGTGCTAATGTGTAAATACTCGTAAACAATAAAAAAGCAAACAAACGCAAAATACAGTGCTGATAATCTACGTATCCATTATTTATATACATTCTGTCCACTTTGAATCCAACACACACTGAACGGAATCAACGTTCCTTGTCCTAACAGCAACTTAATTTTCGCCATAACAACTTTTGCCGCTATGCAACAAGGGACTAGTCTAATCTGTCTTTAACGTCGTAGTTTTCCCAAATAAATTTTTTAAGTTTCACCACAATTTTTCTTTTGCTAATAAAAAATGATTTCTAATTTATGGGCATGTAGAAGAGTTGATTAATATGCAATAAGAAAAGTAAGAACATTTCGAGCAACAAAGTCTACAAACACCAGAGCTGACAATCTATGCAAAATCATGAGTCGACCCACTTTGATCCCAATGGATTGAACGGACTCAACATTCTTCAACATTACTCCCATCTCTTTTCCACTCCGACAAACACATACTAACTCTTTGATCCTGCATTTGTACTCATTCATTTTGACTGGGATGATGAAGGCCTAAGGGTCGGCACGGATCGGATATATCCGATCGGATGCGGATAGGATAAAAATCGGATAGGATAAAAAGGGCCTTTTATCCGATCCGAAATTTTACGGATAGGATAGGATAATTTTTTAATTTTATCCTAAAATTTCGGATAGGATAGGATAAATTTTGATTTTTATCGGCACGGATAGGATAAGAAATCAGTATATTCGTCGGATATCCGGCGGATAAAGTGTATCTCGAATTAATTTCAGAATAAGTTAAATTCAGCTAAAATTAGAACATTCATTTGCAGCGGCAGATTAATTAGTATTTGATTTGAGTTAAACGAGCTATGTCGTAGCAAACAATTTCTCTTTCAATTCAAATGTACTTGATTCATTGAATTTTACTTTGAATTGCGTTGACAATCCTACAATTTCAACTCATTTTAGATAAATATTTAAACGATTCATTTTTATTATTACTATTAAGATGAAATTTGTTAACGTTATCTTAAACCTATAGGATGGCGTTCATGTTACGCACTGATATTAACACTAGAACCCAGGTGAGTGCGTGATTAGTGGGGTTAGTTTTCCAGTGGCAATCAAGGCTTAGCTCGTCAGCGCACGAAATTGTGTCGCTCATCCTAAAATGATGGATTTTTGTATAATTAATTATTTACATTGTTGCATTAAAAAATCCATTGAAAATAATGCAGCTTTAATTAAATGTACGATTTGTATTTGCCACAAATTACAGAGATGCAAATTAGCACTTTATTTTTTTGATTTTGGGAATTTTTTCTTTTATTTCATGGGGTTATTTGGCTAAATGTGGTGAATTTATTCATCAACTCGGTGACTGATGTCATTGAGTTGTTTGAATATCAGTAGCCAAAATAAATACAAAGCTGATAAAAAAAATTGGTTTAGCTTAATATTTAATATGATATGTATACATGCATAGGTTACTAAAATGTCACACATTGAGCAAACCGAGCATCCACGAGCAAGCCTTGATGTACATGGTTTTTCGAGATGTAATATGTTTATGTCCACGTCAATTTGATCATTTCCGACTGAAACATGAATCGGCAACACTAACATAACTCGAAGCATTTTGGACCCGTGATTCTAAATTCAAAAATTTCAAGTTATAATGAATTGGAAAGTTAGAAATTTTAACTGAAAGGTTGCAATTAATACTTAAATTTACAGAATCTGAGTTTATCAGCAGTTATTTGTGTTTAAAAACTGGGCGCCACATTTGACTGAAAAGTTTATTAATTCTATGCAAGTGCAAATCAATGAAAAACTTGAGTTTCAAATAATACCACTTATCCGCGGATCGGATCGGATAATTTGCGTATTTATCCGCTCGGATCGGATATCGATTTTATCCTATCCTAATTTTTTCGGGTAGGATCGGATAATTTTTTTATTTTCATCCGAGCTCTTCGGATAGGATAGGATAAATTTCAAAATTTATCTGAAATTTTCGGGTAGGATAGGATACGGGTAGGATAACGGAATTATTATCCTATCCGTGCCGACCCTTATATAGGAATAATAATTATTTATTATTAGAAGCTACTGATCTTGGAGGAGCTCCCTGGGGGATTTAAAATTTCTACCAAAATGTAGCCAATAGAACTCCACATTGTGCCCATTTAAAGGGTCATTTAGAAACCCAGGTGAGTAAATTTTTTGCTGGGGTTGAAAACCTTTATATTAATCTTGTCCACGTTTGTGTTATGATACTTTGATGTCAAAGTAAACTTCAAGTACTGAATTCTCAGTAAAAACAATTGCTCGCAAAAAATTAGTTAAATACATATATTTACTTGTTCAAATTGGGGAGAAATGTGATACACCTTTATTTAGTATAAATTAAGTTAGTGTTGTATATTTCTTAAAACACCAATATTCTGTGGCTTGAAATTAACAATAGATATATTTTGTTTGAAAATTTGTTAGTATACGTATGGAAGAAATTAAAATTTAACTTTAACTAATCCATTTAAAAGTTTAAACCTACGCCACTCACTATTTAACCAAAGTGTTGTTTGGGATTTGGATATGTAACAATTTTGACTTTTGCTATACCCAATCGGTACCCAGAATTTTTATCAACAATCGTGATAGTATTACTGAAATAAATAAAATTACTTGCCTACATTCGCTTGGTATTCAATATAATTTTTTCTTATTGCAGATTTTCAGCATTCTATGGCCGTGTCCTTTTTCCTAGTGGAACCTCTTCTACTTTCTCTACCCAAGATTTTTACATTTCGCCGATGCAGTCAAATGAGACCACAAGAGCAAAGAAAATTCTGTCTTTGGGTAGAATGTGATTTCCAAGGTCAGATTCCCTAATTGCGATCCAACGAAAATATTTTTTGGGAGGCACAGCTGGGCCGATTACCTCCATACCGGACATGGCGAATTTTACCGAAATTGAACCAATGGTATGAATAGGTTCAAATTAATTTTTGAGATCATCATAGCCAACTACAACTTGGCGAAAAAAAATTTTCCCTCCACTGCTACCATTATGGCCACAATGGGGCAAATAGCCAAATTCCTTACTAATAGTAATAATACTAGTGAAGGAGTGAAGTTTACGAGCTACTGGGGGTACAAAAATGCCTCAAAATCGGGCACAATCCGGGGGGTGTGGAAAAAGAAAAAAGAAAATTATTTGTCTCAGCCATCCTTTTTGTACCTCGTATTCTTCACTCAATTAGTCCTTGGGAAAGTAAAAATTTATGCAATGGCAATTCTGAAAGCTAAAAACATAATCTTTCAGAATCTCTCAGATTTTGAGGCCTTATAATGAGAATGGTGCAATTTATATCACAACCAAAAAAATATGCGTAACTTTTTGAACAAAAACCCATTTTTACATTTACAGCATATGCTCGTATGCGAGGGGGCCACAGACCATAGTAAAGGAAGTCTCTCCATTTAACCAATAATAAGGAATTTGGCTATTTGCCCCATTGTGGCCATAATGGTGGCAGTGGAGGGAAAATTTTTTTTCGCCAAGATGTAGTTGACTATGATAATCTCAAAAATTAATTTGAGCCTAATCATACCATTGGTTCAATTTCGGTAAAATTCGCCAAGTCCGGTTTGGAGGTAATCCGCCTAACTGTGGCAGGGAAAGATGAGATGCAATTGTATCCTCAATTTTCTGTACTGTCAAACTAAGCAACATTTGTGTCTAAATTACCGTCCTTAGCTAAATTGTATTTGCAAAATTTACATTTTATTAGACTTTTGACACTTTTGAATGTTGTGTTGAAAATTCAATGACTGGGAGTAATAATATTGTATGTGGTTTATACTCCTACTCGTATCATCCTGGTTTTGCACTTGAGTTTTAAAGTAAGAGGGAAAACTGATGTTAGTTTTGTTGTTTAAAGTGTAAGACTTGTACTTCATTACCTACATACATTTATATGCATACGTTCAAGTATTTTAAATAATCACTGAAAAGTTTGACGAGTATTTGAATGTTCGAGAAATTATGCTACATTTTTTTAAAACTCAGACTGTATCTCGGATATCAATTTGATCCAATTGCTGACTGAAATGTTTAGAAATAAGTTTTCTTGTTTTTTTCCGGTTTTTTGAGATTTCCGACCAACAATATAATTATCGGGGAAAATGAAAACCCTTTTTACGGGATATCATTTACCATGATACAAACCGGTTTAATCCGGTAATGCGATTTGTAGATTGTAAGTTGTCTGTCCGAAAATCACTTCACCAAATCCGAAAGCTGTAACAATTTTGTCACAGTGGTGAGTTTAATGTAGTGAATTCTAGCACTAATGTGACAGTATGGGGACAAAAAGGTAAATGTGAATTCCCTATGGTATTGAAAGTGGAGGAACATGGAATTTTAAAACTAATTTATTAACCAAGTAAAATGTTATTTACGCAAGCAATGATTCACCATCACATAATAATTATCCCGACAAAAGCGTTATAAAGATTTTGAATCCAAGTATCAAATAAATGGCACAAAATCCTCAGGATTTTAAAAACTAGACTATAATAATATTTATATGAAAAGAAGATTATGAATAATATCCAAGTATAATACATATAATGATGTGATCCTATTTAATAGGATCTAATGGGTTGCTCCGTAAATTTTTGTCGTCGTAAAAAGTGTAGTAACTTTTAGTGTGATTTTAATGAAAACCACGAAAATTTTATAGAATACAATTCGATGTGCCACGGGTGGACCGCTAATGTCCCCTCAGCTCAATTGTAATACTAGTCATGTCGAGTATTAAATTCGCTAAAACTTATTTTATTGCTTGTCCTAGGTTTTAGACCTAATGACATGCAAATAATAGTGTTCTAATATTGTACTACAATTTTTAGCCCAACAAATGGGGCAATGGTTTAGCCACAGCAGCGCTATAGTTGCTTAAGGCATTACAAATTATGTGAGAAATAATTGTATGACTTATGTCACTCACAACAGTTTCGAATTATTGAGCTCCGACTCACACACTTGAACCTTTTCGTATGCATATTCTTACCAAGACGTATAAGGCGTTTAAAATTTAATCGTTAATTATATGGAACTGTTTTTGTTTCCTTTGCTATTTCTTCATCCTCAAATAAATCCAATGTATATTTTGCGCATATTTATTCACAGTCCTCTTTTATTTTTAATGTTGCATGCAACCGATGCTCTCTTTAACAATAATAAATGAAGCATTTTAAGTCCTCAATTTATAACCTGGTGAAGAATATGATTATTTATATGAAACCTCCACTCCTAAGAAAAATTAAAGAAGGACTTTGCATCCAACAATCTTCACAGTTGATGAACATCAACCAAGGAATAAAGCTTAGTGAAACATGGAAACCATTAATCCCAAACATGAACGAATTATACAAAAATATGCGAAGAGATCAATAATTTAAAAAGAATTTAGAAATTATTAATTTAAGAAAAATTAGAAAAAAAGTTGACAAATTAGATCGTCCAATACAAAGCATTAAATGATACAACTTATTGTTAGATGTTAGACAGTTATATTTCGCCTGAGGAAAGGTACTGACTGTACTTGAAAGCTAGTTAAAATAAACTAATTTTCTCATATAAAAGTCCACGTAAACCGTTTCAAAAAATGATTCCAAATGATTAAAAATCGACGTACATAAAATCCTGAGGAATTTTTCCTTCAAATGCCACCTGACTCATTGAATTTTCCAACTTTCAATAATTTCTCCAAAAATAAAGGAAAACGTTTTGTCAAGTATAGCGACGCTGCTAAGTCCCGTTTCCATTCTCTTCCTGTCCAATAATTGTTGCCTATATCTCTCGTGGTATAAGGTATACGTTTATTGTCCAATACGCATACGCATTTACGACACTATATTAATTGGATACATTTGCATCATTCAGACACATTAAGGTAAAACATGGGTCATGGGCGAAAGCCTACAGGACCTCAATAAAGAAAATACAAAATAAAATACAAATACATTAAGGTAAAACATAAGGTAAAAGAACAACGATGTTGTTCAAGATGTAAATTGAAGATGGCAGACAAGATTCATATCGTTCGTCTAGTTTATCAAATTCCTTGGATTCTACTCCATTCAGTTGCCTAATAACATGAGGAATTGTTGACTTATAATACCTACATCTATTTGAAATGAATTCTCTTAATCTAGTCTTACTTCGTGTATTATAACAACTTATAATAAGGAGTCACATTTAGTAAGTATCTAAACTTTGGGCTTGAAAACACTCGTGGTTTTTATTCCGCTCTATATTTTGTTAGCTCTTGTTTTTAGCATATTTCTACACCTGGATTTTGACTGCAGCTGTCGTTGGGTTTACACCGTATGAAGCCTAACTGTAAAAAAAATTGTGATGGATTTCAATAAAATTGTCCATTCGATTTACATTAAATTAAAGAATTTCCATGAATGGAGCGATAATACATATATTAAACGAGGATTTCTAAGAAAATTTCGAGTTGGATAATAATTTTTGAAATTGGAATCAGCCAAGTTTTATGTTTAGGGTCATCATGTATTGGTGATGTAAAATAAATATGTTTATTTCCACACACATTTTTTATTGCTGAAGTTTTGCATTCGGAATTAACTTCTTCGGTATGCCTGAAATTTCTACAGTAAGTTGTTCACGTTTGACAACACTCATTGAATTTATCCATTTCGATACGATCTTTATATAAGTGCATCAACGGAGAAAATCTGTAACGCTTAAGTAATTTTATTTTAACCAACAATAATGTTTAAAATTTGGGGTGGCGCGTGGAAAATTATTGCCCTTCTTGTACAAAAGTCAAAGTCAATAAATAGATCGATTTTCTCAGCATTTACCTACAAGGAAAAACTACATGTTATGAAAACATTTTATAATAAAGCTCACACAATAGTAATAATTTTTAATTAGTGGATATTAGTTTAAATATAATTTAAAGGGGAGGAATTATTATTCCTCCACTTTCTCCATAGCAACTTGGAATACAAAATATTCATATACATATACATACATCTTCTGACATTTGTAATTACAGTAGAAATGATGAAGTTTTTAATGCCTAGAAAATATAACCCATTTTCCTCATAATTAAATCATTAGAATGTAATTAAGACCATTAGAAGCTCTCTTATAATGACGTTAAGTTTAATTCCGTTGGGTTTAATAGAGCCACGAATTATTTATTTATTCAAGTAGTTTTCCTTTCTTTCGAAATTTTAGGCAAACTGTCACCCTTTACGGACTGTATTTAATTAAATTGTATGCAACAAAAATAATTTTATTATTGCACAAGAAGGCTCTTCAACCGTCCCAGAAAAACTTACTATGTATTGTGTAAATACGTGTATTCTGTAGATAGCATTTAGTATGAATTCTATTCAAGCTGAGCAATAATATTTCTTCAATTTCAGAGTAGATCTATTGCCAAACACCTGGCACTTGTTGTGGTCAAATAGTTTTTATAGTTTACATATTATTTAACAAGTCATTACTCCAACAAAATTGTCGTAAACAACAGATTTTTAGCCCAAACGAGTAGAACGAAGATTGAATCTTTAGCCTTCGCAGTTTTAATAAAATAATAATAGTTAATATAAAACTTGCTCAAAATGCTTTCCGCCCAAGATTTACAATTCAATTTGATGGCAATGAATCAAATCAGCAAATTGAATATTCAGCCC
>JAQFXU010001662.1:0-26764 GCA_034693705.1 Spatulosminthurus flaviceps | reverse complement strand
TAAAATAAATAGTCACATTTTGTACAGATGAAAACGACGACTAGGGTCGTCTACATTCTCATCTCTTCTCACAATCCTCCTTCCTTCACCATGAAAATTTTCCGTCAAGTTCCTATATTGGAATTTACCTGAAAATAAAACAAGAAAAGTTCCTATAACATAGCAGCCTCGTTTCATGCATGTTGTACAAATGCCTAATAACATAGTCCCCCAAAAAATTTGTTAATCAGGCTAACAACTGACAAAAAAGGGAAAAGTTACTTTAGGAATTTACATGTAGTTTTACATTGTTGAATTTAAATACATCCAATGTACATATTGTATCAGCCTTAAATGATGGGCAGATGAAGATACACAATATTATTATTTATTAGTACGTCCTGAATACATTGACTTTATCACCCACTACTACTCCTCATAGATTTCCTATGTAAAGATCCTAACTAGGTATAACATATGGAAAAAAGATGCGTGCGTGCCGTTAGTAAAACTGTTAAGCTTGAAGGTATACAAACTAAATACATAAAATGAGACAGAGCCAAAGCTCCAAACTATCTATAAAAATTTTGACGGAGTTGAGGGAAATTGACTATAATTTGCTTGTACAATATAATTTACACATCCCACTCTCTGCTACACATTTTTAGACACACCTGAATTCATTTCAGTCATTATTACCCATCATATGTAATGCTTAAGCTTAGCATGTATTTCGTATCCAAGAATAGTACTTAAAATGATGCCAAAAAATAGTATAGTATGATGGGAAACTATACATAGTAAGTACATCAAAGTAACATGAAGCTTGATCATAATGCGTTCATGCATCTCAACCAATGTAAATACATAAGGCTGCTCCTATTTTCTGACCGGAATCTATGCAATGATAATAAATGAGAGATTGATGACCTACAGAATGGAAACAAATATTTACGCTTGGCTACAATCGCAATTACATATCAAAAAGTCACTAACTCCTCATCCTCAGACATTGTCAGTATACACCGAGAGATTTTTACGGTAGGTAACTTCAACTCATTTGACGTACATATATCTACTCATTGAAAAAATACTACAACACCATATGGCACAAGTAACATGGTATATAGGAAACCATACACCAAGTAACATTTCTTGTGTCCATCGGTAAATAATAATTTTTTTCTGCCAAAACCCGGAATATTGTACCTCTAGAAAAATAGTTTTCCCCAATTTGACAGCTCCTGAATTGTTTTAGGGAAGTTGAGAGATTTTTGAATACCGACACGTTTAACAGAGAGAGAGAGAAAGACCATTAAAGTAACCACGTTATAGTCTGCATTTTTTTTCAGAGCAGCAACGTCCACAAAAATCTGTATATGGTGGTGAGAGATGGTGTAAAAACTTGATCATTCAATACGCGTAGTAGTAATAGTAAATCGTAGGGGTACGTATAACACACACACACACACAAACATCCGTCATTGAGAAACTAATGCCTAGGATGGATATTGTATTCTGTCACAAGCTTAAACGTACGTAATAAATTTTATTTTAAAATCCCCTTTTTACAAGGAGCACATACTAGGAAATTTACAGTTGGAAATAATTGCATTTGGTTTTGCTTGTGGCTCTCTCTCTCTCTCTATTTCTCTGGCTCCATATCCTTAATATATTCGGCAATAATATGAACGTTTTGAGGCAAATAACCGTATAGTTTTGGTAATGATAAAAAGGCTATAACAGAAGAAATATATAGGATTCGATACCCATCTAAAAGATTCTAGAGATTGAAGTGCACTTGCAGCTTCACTTGTGTGTAGTAAATGTCGATGCAACCATGACTTTTTCCCTTTTTGCACTCATACATTTCTGTTACAGTTCGTGAGGATGGAGTGTGAAATGTGAGAGAAAAATTGAAAAAAAAATTTTTCATTGTAACAAAAAAATCCTTTCCTTACAACTTATGGGTTAAGGTTATGCACAATAATAGTAGATTTTTAGGATTCTGAAGAGATTTATTGCATAATCCTTTCCCTAAAAGCGTTCCTTCATATTTCATTCATAGGTTATCAATGTAAAATATCTGTACTACTAAAATACTCGAGGGAACTCTTTCATAGATATTTCCTACACACAAATCCTTTGTAAATTCCTGATGCACTTCTAAGACTTCCTATTATAACGTATCACTAATTTTTACCATCCCCATTTTTTCAACCCTAAAAAACATTTACAATAAAAATCATTAAATATATTTATGTTCATTTGAGATTCATTTCCTAAAAATACCTGTAAAGTGAGTCAGAAACTTTTATTAGCTTACGGTCTATAAACAGTTGTTAGGGATTTGTAAGAACAATTTAGTAATAAATTAATAGGAAATTCTATGTACCAAAGGGTCGGAAAAGGCCAAAGGCTTGGACCGGATGTGGGGCTTTAGTAATAACAGGATATAAAATTAGAGTCTTTTCAAGAGAAAAAAAGACAAATTCATCTCCACAGTTCCATCTCTTCGCTCACACGTTTTATCCATGAGGTCATTCTCTCATTAAATATTATACATGTAATATCATCGGGGGAAATAAATTGAAGTCATGTAAGTTCAAAAATCTCTCAATTGAATTATTTGTTCTTTAAAAGGTTTACGTATTATTGAAATCTTACAAAAATTATCGATTGTTACAACTGCAATCATTTCCTCAAAAAATCATCCAACTCTCCCATTATCCGTGGATGGAAATGCATGTGTAGATGTAAATAAATATCAAGTGGAATTTCCAATGCAACCTCAACCTTAAAAATTGGTTCATCGCATTCTTTCATTGATCCTATAATTTTTTTATATCGGAATTTCCCAACATACATTTACATGATAAGTACTAATAAAAAGGATCACAGGAATTCTAGTCATGTAGTTTTTTTCATTGCGAAATTTTTATATTGATACTAAAGGGATTACAAGGAATATATAAGGACTGAATGAAAAGAGAATTTTTTCATTGACCACAAAAAAGCTCCAACTCATTTACTATGCCTTTTCATGTGCACCTTTATCAAATTATGTCAAATCCATAAAGTAAGTACTTAGTACTGAACATTACAAAGCATACAAAACTATTTGCTCACAGATGTTTGTAACTACACACAATAACAACGAGATAAGAAAAAATCCGATGATAAAACAAAAAGACCGCTGTGTCAATTTCCTTCTCTACACTTTTGCTACAAATAACCAACCAAGGAAATTAGATAACTTTCTGTTCACAATCAATAATTAAACTTGTCTGAACTACAACAATGTAGACTATTTGTTCAATTCTGTCCAAACAAATACAACCACTTACTAAATTACCGGAATACATGTAAGCTAAAATAACAAAAAAAAGGAATCATTTCAACGAAATAAAAATATCAGAAAAATTACAGACGCTTACTTGTCAATATATTTTGTTCACCAGCGTTTCCTCTATTTAAAAAATCAAATTATTGCAATACTAAAAGGACACAATGAAGAGGAACATAGATGAGCTTGCTAGAAATTTCAATAAATAATGAGGAAATACCTTGACCGGCGAAGAACCTTCCGTTTAAAACAAGCTATAATACTATAGCACCACCACTTTTGCATACTAAAATTCTGCTTATATTATTTTACTTTCTGCAAACCTCGTCTATACTTATGTAAACTTATTAGGATGGAATCTAGTCTAAAGTACAGAGACCCGAAGTGCTGAATTTGCATACGGCAATGATCTGGACATTGTTTAGGAAATTTATTGATGACCAAAGCTACAAATACGTCAATAAATATTTAAAAGTTGGCTACTAAAAATTCTGAGAGACTCGCTCCTGTTTATACAGACTTGTCTATGTTTTTACATTGACAAATTATTGTGGTAACAGTTCTAGCGTGTAATGCCTTCCTATAAGCTTAACGCTTATAATACAACATAAGTGGGTAGACAGATTTTCCGTATTACAGAACCTGGAGCATAGAAATAAGGGAGTGAGTCAGAGGAGAAATATTCAATTAATTAACAATAAAAAAATTCCCAATGGTGTAAAAGGCCTCAAAACTGTTTATCAGTCTGAGCTATTAATTTAAATATACGTACATATTTCTTTTGAATTAAAAAAAATCTGGCTACATTAATTACTCCCTCTCATAACAACGCTCTTGGAAACCAAGTGACAAAAACATTAGGGACGTGCCGGAGCACCTGGGAATTACAAAGTACTTATTAAATAAATAAAGCATACATGCTTTATTCATAAGATCCTATTAAGCTCATTGATCATGACATTTAAATTTAGTCGTAGTAGTAATATTAATTATTAAATAAACATTAATGGGATTATTATTGGTGAAATTTTAACATCCGTGAGGCAGGCCGAGGCACAAAGCCATTTAATGTACGACAAGGACTAGAAAAAAGTCCATTCAATTAATTTGATACTCCTACAATTATTGACATTTGTAAGACAATAATTTATTTATCGCCCTTGATGTTCTTGGTTAATCTATGGCCAAAAGAATTATTTCATCTGTTGCGGATTAATATTAGTGGGATTATTATGTATATACACACACATACTCCCATAAGAATGAAATGAATGGAAAATTTATGGTAATAAAATTTATAGAAAAATAGATTATTACTCACGTTTAATTATATTTTCATTTCTTCAGAGTCTCCATGCTTTAATTCCTTTATTTAATATGTAAACGGCTTGCTTTTTTTTATTATTTACTCCTATGCCACTACTGAAAAAACATTGCACGTTCAGGACACAAACTAACTGGGGCTACGCGATTCTCCACACCAATTTTTCTTGGCACAAATAAATCCTTTGGTAATTTTTCATAAGCCGAACATTCTTTTGACCGTTTACAATATCAAATAGTTTTTTTCGTAGCTTGAGATTAATTACACTGTTGTTGGAGCTACTATAAAGGAAATAAGAGGAAATAAATGAATGTATATATTTTTATATAGAGAAAAAGAAGTGGCACTGGTTTTCAGCTCTCAACACTATTTTTCTGGCACTGGGCTCCTCTTGTAAGCTGTTCCACTGTTCCTGGATGACTGTTCTAGGAAAATGTTACTGCCGTTAAAAAATAAAGGTTCGGAGTTATAATTGTTTGTGTTGTGGTTGCTCTGTGCTTGTGTGTATGTGAAAAAAAACTAATAAAATTTAACAATCTGAAGGCTCGACCGAAATACCTTCCCAGTACTCACGTATAAAATGTACTTGTATCAGTGGGAGTAAACGACGGAGCATTATTACACAAGTGTTGCATGGATTGCTTCTTCTTCTTGCTACGTTTTTTGATGATGAGTTACCTGGTCCGAAACTCAGGTAGGAATAACAAGAGATCATGAGTTACCTACCAACCTGCAATCGAGTGAGGGGGGAAAAATCTCTTTAGCCGCCAATCCACCTGTTCCCTCGATCTTCAACTCACACTCTTCATTATTACCTTTTTACATTCTTGTCTGCCTTCTCTCTCTCTCTCTCTCTCCCTGTGTAATACCTAAGGCTTGGAACAAAATCCACTGATATATGGTGAGTTTGGTGTGAAGCATTCAATATTATGTTCAAGGCTTGATGCTCTTGTACTATTCTCATAACAAAATTATTGTACATGTCCAGAGGGACGTATAGGGAATTACTTTAGTTATCGTCATTGTTCAACTTGTATTTGATTAACATGTGCACGTACCAGTTTTTCCAGAAAATAGTAAGTTACAGTAATGTTGGCGCAGAAATCGTATAGGTAAAGTATTTTATGCATAAATTACATCAATAAAGGCCTACAAAATAAAAGCATAGATATTGTATTGTTAGGATGATTTTTATTTAATGTGTTCACTATAGTTGCAATTTGCAATGTAATTTATTTCGATTTACCTTTTCTAAATAAAATATATTAGCCATATCACACTCTGACGATCGGAATTTTTAAATATAAGTGAAAATCGAATAAAATGAGGTTGAAACTTGGCTAACTTCTGTTTACAATAAGCTTCTGGTTTTTTGAAGGGTAGGTGCACATCCTTGAATTTACAAGTGTAATTATTTTTCTCTTTTTTCTGTATGCTTATTCCTTACCTATGTCTTTAAAAAGGGTAGAATCTTTATATCTTGATTACCCACCGCCAAAAATAGCTTGTACTCCATAAGTTACTCTGCTGGCATTTACTATGACATATATGCTTCTACTGATGGAATCATCTGTCAGAATATGATATCATTTGATAAGGACAGTCTTAAAATGAGTTCGTAATAAATAGTGGTGGCTAGTGACGCATGTATATCTATAGATATATAGCAGACTAATCGTAAAAATTCTTTACGTTAAACTATCCTGTTAGGTAACGCTCCTTCCTCACGCTCTTATCATAGTAAAGTCGTAAATTAATAGACAGTAAGTAGTTACCTGGTTCTGCATCATTCCTCAATGACTAAGCTATTCAAAGACTTGAAGATACAAAAATACAATGAAGAATTTCCAATAGTATGAATACTTCATGAACACACTGACAGCGATGAGAATCATGATTTAGAAAATTCTTACTCGATAACAATAGTTCCAGAACAAGCTTAAGGTTGAGTTTTAGTGGAAAAAGTAATGTTTATTTACAACCAGTAATCATCCATTAGGTTTTTAATCTGTACAAATGAAAGTGGAAATACATGCTTGAGAGTAATAACTCGAAAATCTAATAATAATTATTTTATATTTACGTATAACACTTTTTTGCTTCATCATAATAATATAATAATGATGTACTTCATCATAAAATGATTATTGAAATAACGTATAAAAGGGGGGAAAAGTACAGGCTTACTTGTGAACGTGGAAAAAAAGTATTAAATCATTATTATTAAAAAATGCTACTGTATCACTACTTCAGTTTAATTTTGACAAGACTAAATAACAGTTTATAAGAATAACGATAATTAATGCAGTCCGATATGATAGAAAATAACCAATCATTCTCACCTGCCTCTTTGATTACTCGCATATAAATTAATGGTAAATAAATCTAAGGGCTAAAATACTCAAGCAAAATAAAAATTATTACTATAAAAGGTCAAACAGGATAAATAGTTGTATACATGGCGATTTCAAAAACAAGCAGTACATACGTAATTGAAATTAATACCACATGAGTGGTTGGTTATGCAATATTTTAAACTGAAACGCACAGTAGTAAATTGACTTTAATTTACGTGGTAGAATTATTGTTGCATGCCTTCATTTCTGAACACAGATGTAAATTTACATGTTAGAGAATCATACTTAGCGGTAATGTGTAATGCATAGCAACTAATAAATAACAAATATTATCTACTGCCCAAGTATGATTCTTTCTACACTGAGTATAAACAGAGGAGAGTACATAGAAATACACACTTATACTTCAAGGTTTTCAAGGCTAGGACAAGAATTTGCGACTTGTAATTTTTCGTACAATAATATTTATTATTGTTACTATTTTTGAGCGAGTAAAATTTATATAAGTATATTTTAGCAAAGCTTCTTCCTTACTCTTGAATGTTATCTTTTCTTATGTTGATGAAACATATCAGCAGTAGCTTTAATATTTTAATTTAAAGGGTTGTATAGAATAGAATATAATAATTATTATTGATATTTCCTCAAATTCACGTACCGAGTTATGAACTCAATATAGTTCATCGTTTTAGAATAATTAGCCAACCATTACATAAATAGATATTTTTATAGGATCAATGTTACTATAAGTAATAATAATTACATTTTTACGAAAGATTGTATGTACAATATTTTTTGAATGTCTATAAGCTACGGTATATGTCATTATATACGAAGGAAGGAGTATAGTTACTCACAATAATATTAAAATATTATAAAATGCACTTCTCACACACGTTCTTACACACAGTTTTTCACATTATTATATGATAAATCAAGTTCAGCGATCAATTTCCACATCCCGTCATCATGATCAAACGATATGTTTATAATCTCGACTGAAAAACCAGGTTCATTCAAGTTCAATGTAATTTGTATCATCAAGTTCATTTATGTTGAAAGCTTTGACAGATTTTCCAAAATACTTTTGATAATGCAACAATAGATGCGCGATTGATTGTTTAAGTTCTCACAATATTATATTACTTCAGCAGTTAATTATTACCACTTACCACAATTACAACTACGCACACCAATAAAAAACAAATTCATGGCTCTAGAGCTAGACATACTATCTTTTCTGGAAGACTTAAATTATAATATAATAATTATTAATTAACAACAACAATCATCATCACTTTCTACTATAGTACGTACTCAAGAAAAAACTGACTCCAACTGAAAATTCCTACTCATGGATAACCCATAGTTTACGGTAATAATTAGTTATATTCCAATTCATTTCGGCAAATATTCACAATATTGGGAATACGTTCCTTTTTCTTCTAAGCAAATAAATACCTTATTGTGATGATTGGAAGAAATATACAACAAAATTATGTTGTGCTTTTCTAGTTATATACACTTTACAAAAACTAAAGATTAAAAAATAAATGATATGAAAGAAATAAACCCCCCTAACTTATTAATTTTTATGTAGCTATCTTACAGGTTACACGAACTTAATCTCTATCAATGAAATGATGGCATACAAATATATACGTAAAAATACAGTCATTTAAAAGGGACGTTGATTCAGTTCACGACTCTCACACAATGCGCAAGGTTTCTGCATAATATTGCAGCAAATTAAATAATGTTATTTCTACGAGCTTCCAGGAGAGATAGTTTTTCTCGTCTCTAGGATTTTTACAGACGAATAAGTTCTAACATTACATATAGTTGTAGAATCGATTTGCAACGATGACTAATTATTTTACTACTTTCACAAGCACAAAATAATTTCAATTATACTCGAAATTGTTGCTCTTGTAGGAGAAGCTTCAACATAAAATCATATCGTCAAAAAGAAGGGCGGACGAAACAGCTTACTTATTTGCGAGAGTACTTACAAGTAATAATTAATTTGGGGCATAGAAAATGCCATTACGTATCATATACTTATCTCAATTAACCATCAACGTATGAGATTCAATGGGGGGCGACGAGTCATACAGCGTGTCTGTGTCTTGCGTAGGCTCTCCTTGTAATTGGCATTGGTTATTCAAAGTCCCTGCGCCGCAGTCGCAGAAAAATCTAAAAATAAAATGAAACTGAGCAAAGTTGCACAGAAATTTTTCCATATTTATGCATGGAGGCAATTTTAATTGCATAATCCCTACACCGTTAGACAAACTAAGCCTAAATGTTAGGAAAAACTTCAATTATTTTCACAATTATTTTTAAACAGTTTTATCATTGTTACCTATCATGACGAATGAACTCGATGTCATGGCCCGCATGACAGGTTTTAATGCAGTTTACACATATGGCGTTTCGATCAGTAGTGTTGCACGTTCGACATCGGTAAAAATCATGCATAGGAAAACTTGTGTATGATGATATCTTGTACAAACACTGCCCATTAGACACCGCTTTCTCCACTGCATCTTGATTATTGAATATCTTGTTTCCTGGACAATCAATTGATATTTTTTACATTCTTACTGAGAAACTTACAACCAAAACGAATTTTAAACTAAAATATGTCTGCATTTTTAATATACAACTAATTATAGTTTAGAATAAATAGATACTCCCAAGCAAAACAAGTCGATATTAGATTTTAACGATTCAGGTGGTGAGTTATTACCTCGACAAATAGGATGAACACCACTGGCAAGACAAAGTCCACCGAAACGATTATTAAAAATCTGATTGTGCTCCAGGGTTGCAGTCGCATTATTTGTGATTTCCACTCCAGCTGCAAGGCCGTCAAATATTCTATTTCTTCGCAGAACAGGATGGCTTTGTGTTGAAATTAATACTCCAGCCTGGGCATTCCGACAAATATCATTCTCTTCCAACACACCTTTACCCCCATTGAATATGCAAATTCCTCCATCACGTCCGTCATAAATTTTATTCCTTCGTAAAGTGGGGTTTGAATCTGTCTTGATCCAAACACCCGCCATGGCATTATCGAAGATTTCATTATTTTCAAGATGACCAAGGCCGCCGTTGTATACCAAAACACCACCATTTTGACCTCCCCAAATTTTGTTTCCTTTTATTACAGGATTACTGCCAGTCCTACGACACACAAAATTTGTAATCAGCTTTGCACACAAATACATCAGCACAAGACAGGATTTAAAGCTTACGAGTAAAAGTAAATGTTTACCTGATTTGTACACCAGAATACAAATGATTAAATATATCGTTGTCTTCTAATCTCCCATGTCCGTTATCATAAAAATAAACTCCAACTTGTTTTCCCGAGTGAATTCGATTTCTTCGAAGAACCGGTGTCGAGCCTGTTGTTATCCAGACTCCAGCTAACGAATTTGCATAAACTTCATTCTCTTCAATCAGTCCTTGCCCTTTTTCGTGGACATAAATACCTCCATGCTGTCCGTGATGTATTTTATTATGCCGAACTATAGGGTCACTATTCGTTCGAATTTGAATACCGGCCAAAGCATTGCCTGTAGTCATTTACAATATGAAATTATTAACTAGAGCTGTTCGACGATTCTTATAAGTAAAACGTGACCTCAGTAACTATAAAAAAGGTAGCGAAATAGGTACCGTATATGTTGTTGTGCTCAATGAGACCTCTTCCTTCTCCAAAAATGTACACTCCTCCTTGATGACCATTATAAATTTCATTTCTTCTTATAGTTGGATTGCTATTAGAGGTTATCCAAACTCCCGCGAAGTTGTTCATATGAATTTTATTTTCAATAAATTGACCTTGGCCATTCTCATGGACATAAATTCCTCCAGTTTGCCCATGATGAATCTCACAGTGCACAACTGTTGGATTAGCCCCAGCTTTTACTTCGAAACCCGCGATTCTGTTGTTATGTATATCATTTGCCTCAAAATAACCCTAAAACATAAAACTCGATTAAGAAATGGTATGAGACATGAAAAATGCATCCGAAAATCACAAACTAAACACGATGATTTCATAAACGTATAAATTTTAATCACAGCAATAGCTTACCAGTCCATTGTCAAATGTAAAAATTCCAACATCCCTTCCGTGGTGAATGTGATTTCTCCTCATAATGGGATTTGCAAAGTTTTTCACCCATATTCCTGCCAGTGCGTTTCTACATATCTCATTGTCCTCATATGTTCCATGGGCATAATCAGTGACGTAAAGTCCAACGTTTTCGCAATCACTAATGTCACAGCCCCGAATGAATGGTTCTGCACCCGCGCCGTTCACACAAACAGCTGCTCCGACTAAACCAAACACACACTAAATGCTACTGCATCTTCTTGCCAAAATAACTGATTACTAAACAGTTAACACGAATAAAGAAGGACGTTTAAGTTTTAAATTCAACCTGCTGAAAGACTGCGAATAATACAATGATCCACCGTTGGTGAACTGTTATCTTTGACTTCTAGGCAGTAGTGCTTGTGGTGAGGAGCACTCGAACCACCGACATCTGGGGCAAACTTCAGTGTAACATAGCCTAAATATGAGTGTTGGGCTCCTTCCACAAATACAACTGTAGATTCGCGATCTGACTCCAGAATTACATTTTCGGCGATATTCCCGGCAGCAGCACCGATAATCTAATAATGCAAAAGATGAATTTGTTACTTTGTAAGTAACCCGTAGTTATAAGGAGTAGTTAGAAGGACTGGTCATTCGAACTGATTCAACTAATCATTACTAACAAAATTAACAAATTTGGCCGGATGGCACAATTTTTCTACAAAGGATCTGACAAGTAAAATTGCAACTACAACCTTAAGAATCACTCCCTGACACAAGAAAACATGCTTCACTCTCAAGAGAAGCCAAGAAAGATTTGGGTTAAACAAGGTAACCTTCCTGTAAAAATTAATTCACCTGAACGAAAGGGGAACAACTCACCTCGGCATTATTATCAATGATTAACAATTCTCCAACGTAGGTACCAGCGTGAAGAAAGATAATTGGATTGTCACCTCCCAAAGTTAGTGCTGCTTGCAGGGTATCAACGCAAGTAATATTACGACCAGACAAAGCATCAAGGTAAATATCCTGATAATGTGGTCGAACATGTACACCCCGATGCAGTTGTTTAAATGATTCCTTCCAGGGATTATCATATTCACACTCGTCCAAAGGAACTATGTCGAACTTTCCTGGGCCATGACGAAATAATGGGAGATCATACTCAAAAAGTCTTTGATACATTGTTTTCCTGTACAGAGAAGAACATCCGTTAAAGTTACATATATACGAAAACCGCAACAACTTGCGACCAAAACTACGCACGAATCACGAGTTTTATCAATGTCAAAATGTAATAAGGAATACATTACCAAAGTTTTCCATCATTGGCTATACTATGAAAGCGTTTGCAAACTTGAGCAACCCTGCATAAATCTTTTTCCTTAAGGTATGCGAATATTGTCAAGAGAACTTCGTCTGGGAGTTCATATTGGAGATAATGTGATGCAATGTTGCCTACTCCACCTGAAAAGAGCCAAAATATAAATTAAAGTACTGACAATTTCTGCACAACATGCAACTATTGCTATACTGCGATTACATCCGTTGAATGTGTCATGTAACCGCAGATGCTCTCTAGATTTAGACTAAATAAACAATTTAATCATAATCACAAAGTTCCATTGATCTATTAAATGCTTAAACGTGTGCTTACACTCAGCTACGGAGTATGTGGATCGTCTCGGTCTTTTCCTAGCCGGTAACATTGAGGACGAAAAGGTGTTTCCAAATGTGTTGGAGTTGCCCACAATATTATTGGTTAAACTCGAACATGACGACGAACTAGAGGTAGAGGAAGATAGCGTTGATGGCGAGTATGAAGCTGCAGTACAGAAAGTATGTGATGAGGATGATTGTTGGCCGCTGATACTTAAAAATGAGGCATTCGAAGACGTTAAGGAAGAAATGTTACAATGTTGACTGCTGCAACCACTCGCAGACCCTGCAACCAAATTGCTTGCAGTGTAGGGGTCACAGTGTGGAGATTTTCGCCTTAGATCATATGGTGGTTGATGGGGATTGGAAGTGTTTACGTTTCCAATGTTACTTCCGGAGGATCCACCACTACTACTGTCGTTACTATCACTACTATTATTGTTCACATGATTGCTTGGAGACGACACATGGTTAGGATTTAAAATATCGTTAGTACTGCAACTAGTAACTATATTCAAATTTGGTGTTGAGGCCGAGGCTGCTGGAACTGAGAGAGCACTTGGTATTGATATTGACGACGCCGATGTATGTCCACCCGAAGTGCTTGCTAGAGATGCGTTCGAAGCAGACGAGTGTGCTGTGCTGGACGAACACGGATTGTTACTGGCAAGGAGTGGAAGAGGTATTGAAGGTGCTTGAACTGACCCCAAGGATTCATCTGATACATCTGTGTAAAAGAAAAAAAAATTATAAATTATCACTTGAAAAAATCTTTCAAAACTTATCCCCGTGTCCTTAAAATCAGACCAAGTTAAAAAAAACCGAACAGCACAGTGTTACAATAAGAATATACAATATTTAAATACATGTGCAATAAATATTAGTATATAAAATAACAATACTCACTATTAAAAAACAAGTAATGAATGCAGCAACGTCAAACGAAAGCTCAAACTTATCTTTCATTCTGTCGCGACATAATCAAACACAATTTACGCATTAATCCTACAAATTGTTACCCATGTCACAGTGAGATTCCCAATAAAAATCTATCTGCTAAACATACGCACAACGAACTAAATTAGTTTAACACAGACACATGAAATGATACAACGATACAACCCTAACTAAGATCAGCACACTGCATGACACTTCATAGCTCAACCATACCATCCAATGTTCCAATCCACTTCATACGCTATAACATGCGTAGTATTTTTATAGACCTCCCTAGCTGAAATGTAAACACACTAATCTATTAAATTTCTCCCTAATGCCAAGGATACGTATATTTTGCAGTACTAAATAATTCACATTACCATATGTGGATACGTACCTACCTTCAATTATCCATCTAAAAGTAACTAGATATTTCTTATCATTAATTTATAGCAGGCGATTAATGCATCTGAAAGCATATCAAAATATGATCACTAATAACACACTAATATCCTTCAAAAACATGAGATCCTTCCAACCTCGTTACCCATATATCCAAACCCACAATCATTTCCACCACTCTACAAATGTTCCTTACCAAATAATTTCAAATCAACCAAATCAATACATTCTTCAAAATCAAATGCACACAAATACCAAAATCTGTATAATAAACAACCTCCTAACTGCCTTTGCTCCTGCACGTTAACTATAATTAACTCTTTCTAACCGCTACAAGCATGATCAAGTCATACATATCGTACACAACGCACAACAAATCACAAAACCATGCGTGAACCTTCACAAGCTTGAATAATAATTAACTCCCTGAAGATTTTCCCACTGCAGTCCGAAACAAGGATCACGCCAGACTAAATACGCGAACAAATTATATAAACAGAGCTTTCCAGCTAAAAAGATGATATCACAAATACATTAAACATTCAAGACAATCTCCAATATACGATCACCAACACCAAACTCCTCTACAGCAGCGATGCAACCAGCCTCCGCTCATTCTTTATCAAACTTTGATCTCTAAACTATAAAAATCCTTTAATTTAAGCATTAAATAAGTACCCCACCTCCAAAATAAATCCTACCTAACAAAAAATCACACCATATAACCAACCTCACAAAATTCAACTGGCTATATACATACAAAAACAATGAACCCGAAATTTAGTCACAAAAAATACCTTGTTCTCGGTATTACTATTTACCTCTACAAAATCACAGTCCATTTCAAACCACTGTTTAAATACACACAATGTAATAAAATACAAAATTTCTATTATGAAACCAACCACATTAAAACATTCAAACCACAACTCAACATTAGCATCAAATTACGAAAAACAAATTATAAAAAATAATTGGCCAACTTTGGCACCAAAATTACAAATGTAATTTAATATGGTGGCAAATATTATAATTAATTTTTACCAGGATTGGAGTTCAAAGAGGGGATGGCCCTGGACGAAATCCCAGATCGTCGGATAATTCTTCTTTTGGACCTTCTGGCTCTGTTCGAAGTGACTGAAGCACTCGGCATGATGCCGTTTTGTATATAATAATTATAAAATCCTCTCCACTATATAGGTTATTTACTAATAATAATCTTATTAGTTTTTGAATGAATGTGCAGTAGAACCGACATGCATGTAGATATCGTAGAAAATAAATAAAATATTGAAAAAGTACTGATGTGGAAACGTCTAATAATCCATAATATTCACTCTCCGACTCTCCTTCTTCCTCCTCTTGACCAATTCTTCCAATCTATTATGATCTAATAGGAGACGAACAATAGAAGTTGATCTTACTACGAAAGCAGTCTAGTCTAGTCTAGTCTACTTATTTGCTGTAGCAGCCATTTCCCTGGTTGACCATCCTCCGAGAGCCAACGCAGATGCAGTGAATGCAACTGTCAGCTGTCTCTGCAATATAGACTTAAATGCATAACTATACATAGCAGAACTCCTCTCGGCTCTCACACACACAGACACACATCGCTATATAATACACAACAACAAAAACTATGAACTGAACGAGTGTGAAGATTGAAAAGGTGCTCCTGACATCTTTGGGATTTAAAATAGATGTGGAGTTGCTAGGAAGGAAAGTGAGTTCGACCAGGTTTTTTATTCCTTTGTCACTGTGTCGTGTTTATTGTGCCGTTCTTCCTTTCGGTCTTCATCAGTCCTTCCTCCTTCCCTATATTCCTTTCACTTTAAGCCTGAACCCTTATCCGTAATCCCCGCATGCATATAGGCTATAACAAAGGAGATTCAGTGGTGCAAACTTATGAACATGACTCCATTGAGTAATTTCTTCGAGGAATGAGAATAGTGAGATATGGTTATTTTTGTTTTTAAAGTTTTTATTTTTTACTTATTTTTATGAGGGTTTACATCCATTATTAAGTTCAAACGTCATGATGATTATGATTTTTACTCCTAAGTGTACATTCACTGTTTAAGAATTAATTCGGTTTTTTCAAATTGTTTTAAAGTTAGTTTTTAATACGAATAATATGTGTAATCAACCCAAAGAATATTATATGGAAATGTGGCCTTACATAAATAATAACCGAAATGACCTCATAAGTCGTAAGGAAAATGAAATGAACAGTTGTAGAGCTAGGATGGGGAATTGTTTTAGCTCAACAATTATGTGGGAAATACAATTATGCAAATATTTTCTCTTCTCGTCTTTTCTTTGTAACGACAGTTCCTGGCTTGTGTTGGGACTCGGGATGGTTGGCGAGCTCTGGAGGACACGTGGAAACAGGACTGGTGAGTAAGATCTGCTTGAGATCATAGAACAGGCAGGAGTCTTCCTTAGTGATGAATGTGATGGCTATACCATTCTTGCCGGCACGACCAGTACGTCCTATACGATGGGTGTAATCTGGAGAGAAACAAATATTTTTAATTAGAGAAAATTTCTACATGGAACAGAGCTTGAAACTGAAACTGATTTAACGAAAAAATTGAGCGTAATTATTACCTTCGATGCTCTTGGCCATATCATAATTTAAGACGAGAGATACGTCCTTGATATCAATACCACGACCGGCCACATCGGTGGCAACTAGAATATCCTTCGAGCCTGATTTCAAACTCTGGAGGGCATAGTCTCGCTGCTCTTGACCTTTACCTCCGTGAAGAGTACATGCGCTATACTGTATAGATATTTAACACAATAAAATATGCTTAGTTTGGCCTTCTGTTCATTAATGACGGCTTTAAATGAAAATAAAACAATTTTACTTACACCAAGTTTTTCCAGTCCTTTAGCAAGGACATCGGCACCTTTCTTTTGGTTGACGAAAATAATAATTGGCGGTTCCAAGCCACGATCCAGAATCTCAATAAGTTTCTTCCTCTTTTCAGATTCCGATATAAGGTAGACAATTTGTTCAACTCTTTCAGTTGGTTTACCTATTGAACCAATGTAAACAACTGCAGGTCGACGCAGATAATTTCTGGCTAACCTTTCCACTGCCGGGGGCATAGTTGCCGTAAACATGACAGTTTGTCGGTATTTGTTCTTGGTGTAGAAGTTTTTCATGAGAAGAGTCTCATCTTCTGCTTCCTCCGTGTCTGGTTTTTGATTAGTAACAGGCATGAATTCTAGAATCTTTTGCACGTCAGGTTCGAAACCCATGTCAATCATACGATCTGCTTCATCAAGGACAATGTATGTGCACTGGTTCAGTACCAAATAACGATTTTCCAGTACGTCAATAAGACGACCAGGCGTCGCAATGACAATCTAATAAGAGAATGAAACCCAAGATAGTTAGTGGTTACATATCCGACGAGAAATGCCGCAACAAATGAAATAAAATGGATAAAAGAAACTAAGACTTACTTCACATCCTAACCGAAGACGAAAACCTTGCTCTTCTCTTGAAAGACCACCTATAACAGCTACTGTTCGGATTCCCAAAGGATTTCCAAACGTTGCAGTTTCCTCTTCAATTTGCTGCGCTAATTCACGAGTCGGAGCCAAAATTATAGCATAGGGACCTTGATCTTGATCCACGGCTTTCGGAGCTTCCATTTTTGGCAAAGACTCGATCCAAACCAACAGCGGAATGAGAAAGGCCAAAGTTTTACCTGACCCAGTTTCAGCGACACCGATAATGTCACGATTCTAAAAAAGAAATATTAAAAATACTGAATACTCGGTGGATATCCACATAACGAGAATTTCCAACAAAACAGATTAAGCCAATTCATTCGGGAAGACACTTAAACAAAAACTTACAAGAAGACCAATTGGAATAGCCTGTCTCTGAATAGGAGTTGGTTCAGTATATCCAACTTTGGCAATAAGTTCCAAAATCTTAGGTGGAATAACAGATTCTTTCCAGCTTCTAATAGGATTGGGAATCCTTCCTCCTTTAAGTGTAATGTTGTAATCCTCTCGAAAAATACGCCAATCCCTTTCACTCATTTCTTCCGAATTCTTCTCGCTCCAATGTCGATCGCCCCATTTCTCTTTCTCTTCCTTTCTCTTTTCTTTCTTCAGACGTACCCTTTAAAGAATTACATAATTACATGAGCTAATGTTGATATTTCCACCTTAAACAATAACAATAGTTGCATCTTACTTTTCCTGCTGCTTCTCAGCTTCTGTTCTACGCTTCTCCAAAAGGTCTCCATAAAATTTGGACTGATCTTTCTTTTGAGCCTTGATGTCTATACCAGCCACATGACCTCGGCCGAAAAACTGCACTTGATGCCGCTCTTTGTAAATGGGATTGTAATCCACGGATGTATCCTCTGTAGCATCCCAATCAAATACAAATTTCCTCTCATTTAGGCGACGCATACGTCGTTTACGTTTGATAACACCTAAGTACCTGTCCTTAATGGCATCAAGTTCCTTTTCTTTATCCTTCTCACTTAATTCAAAGTGGCTCTCCTTATTTAAAAAAATCATTATTAAAAAGAGCTAAACAAACGGAAATCTGGAAATCATTTCTTTTTAAAGTACTTACAGTTGTTAAATCCTCTTTGTTCCCTTCTTTTCCGTCCTTGCCCTGGCCCTGCAGACCCTGATCTCTCGCATCTTTCTCTCGCTCCCTTTCTCGTTCACGTTCACGTTCCCTCCTTCTCATCTCCCGCTCTCTTTCTCTGTCCGACCTCCGCGAATCTTCAGCTTCCTTCTGAAAATTCATTCTCTTAGTTCTCTCTTCTTCCTGCTTCTTTCTTAACCCATCCACCTGCTCTTGTCTCCGACGTATGGCCTCAGCAGCACGTTCTTCTTTCGTCAAAAATTTGGGCTATTAAATTAGCAACACAGAAATTCAATATATTAATTCAACACATACCAAACATAAAGCCCCAGGAGACATAAAAAACTTACGTCTTCTATTCCTTATGAAACAATAAAATCCGTTTATCTACTAATTAACTTACTTTACTCCGTGCTTCTTCCTCCGCTTTTTTCTTCGAAAGAAGTTCCTCCAACGATAATGGTTCCTTTTTCTCCTTCCCAATTATTTTCAAATCTTCATCATCGTCCTCAAGTTTTATTAGAGGAATATTTTCGGATTTCACCCGATCCCGATTATCTTGCTTTCTACCATCATCCCTTTTAAAGCTGTCTTTTCCCTTATCCCTCCTCGAGTCATCATGGTCTCTGTCCCTCTCGTCTCGTTTACCTGACCTGTCAAAATCCCTGTCTCTTTCCCTTTCCCGGTCTCCCCTCTGACCCCTATCTTTGTCACTGTCTCTGATATCAATCCTCTTCGACTTAGCTTTTGGGGACCTCGATCTTGACCTGGAACGTCGCCGGTCTCGTTCCCGATCACGATCCTTTTCTCTCGAACTGACTTCCATATCTTTTGACACTGTAGATATTCACAAATCAAGAATTATCAGTTCGATGTGTCCACTTCAGTGGAATGTCACAGCTTTTCTCCCTCTGTATGTAATTTCTTTCTTTTAAAAATTTTTAAATTGCTTCTGCTGATGAAGGATTTTGGAATTGTTACTCCAACACTCTATAATCGCGATCGTTTTGTATTTACAGTTTGAATTTGACGCCTTTATTGCCAATCATTGGCTTTATGGCTTTGCACTGCTTATTTTAAATGCAGATCTCGGTGTTTTATTTTTCTGAATGTAAAGGATTTCTATTTCCCTTCGAATCACTTCAATGGTGCTTTTCTGGCTCGAAGGTTGCGAATTTGCGACCCTGATATAATTCGACATTGTACATATAGCATTTTAGAATAAAAATTATAAAATTATGATGTATTTAGGTGTACATTACGTCTTCATTGTTAAGTTCCCATTGCATTAGTGGTAAAATTAAACAAATTATTCAATTCTGATGGGCAGCCGGTGACCTTTTTATTGAGAAATAAAAAGTATTTTTTGTGAAATCACGTGGAATTTTCAGTCAAGCGAAACCAAGAGTCTTGGTGGAAATCCCCATTTATGATTGAGTAAGAATTTAAGAATTTATTCTGATTGTGAGCATAATTTTGTATGGAAGCGGAAAATTATCGGGTAATTTTTGTTTCAGTTCAAGGGCGTTGTTTCGGAGTAGAGTCTGGAATTGGTCATTGTAATTTTGAATTTGGAACAAATATTAATTCAAAGTCGTCCGTCCATGAACTTGAATCGCGAGGTAGCAAGTTATTAATCTCTGAAAAGTCTGAAATCGAAAATACGAAAATAATATGCGAAAAGCTGTGTGGGTTCTTGCTGGAGCTACCGCTGGAACAGTTGGAGTTTTATCCCAAAATAATTGGGATGTAAATTCCATTGGAGCTGTGAGATTTGGGAGAGCTGCTTTAACCGTAAGAACTTTGTATTCATCAAAAAGGACTTTCATAAGTTACAACGATCCTTGAGATGTAATTTCGAAAATGATTTTGATGGTTTTAGTTCGGATCGATTGCGTTAGATTACAAGTTGAGTGTCTACTCGGGAAATTTACCTCAGGATGAAGAAGCGTTGGGCGCGTTATGGTCAACGGTAAAAAATCCATTTTGTATCACGAGTAAAATTGTTTTCAGGATACTTGTTTTTAACGAAGACGGACTGGCAAACGATGCTGATCTGACCACTGTATGCCTTGAAATCTTCGGAGTTGATATTAGCATTGTTACAACGGTATGGAATACATTGGCTCTCAATTATTTTGACAGGTCCATGAAAGGTCAGCGAAACGACTGTTGGGTCTATGCGAAGCCAATCGTGGGGTGTTTATTAAAGTTGGTCAGCATATTGGAGCTATGGAGTATCTTCTTCCACCCGAATACACCAAAACCCTGCAAGTTTTGCATGCCAGGGCTCCACAATCGACTATTGAGGAAGTGTATTCAGTGATTGAAGAAGATTTAAAAGCAAAGGTATGATATCCGTGATTTTCGCTTAGGTGTTTTTATTTAAATCCCTCTGTAGGTGGTAATCTATTATTGAGTGGAAAGAATTAAAATACTTTCGTTTGACAAGGATTAGTCCGTGTTGTACAGTTACCTGCCATTTAAGAGTAGGAACACGAACTTTTCAAGTTGGAGGTTTTCAATTTTTGTCGATTTAGGTTGCATTTAAAGTTACAAATTACCATGAAAATGTTTTTCTTAGCCGTCAGAATTATTTACAAAGTTCGACCTTCAACCCCTTGGAGCAGCATCGTTAGCTCAAGTTTACAAAGCTGAGCTAGCCACTGGAGAAACTGTGGCAGTCAAAGTTCAGCATCGGGAAGTGAGAGCACATTCAGCTGTTGATATGGCTACAATGGAGTTATTGGTGGACTTAGCTGGACGAATGTTCCCAGATTTCAGGTTTAAGTGGTTAGCAGATGCAACAAGAAAAAATCTTCCCGTAGAGTTGGATTTTTTAAACGAAGGTCGTAATGCTGAAAGGATAACTGAGTTAATGAAAAATTTGAGCTGGTTAAAGGTATTTTTAGTTCTTATACCAGTAATATTTAGTATACGGCGGACTGCTCTGAGATATTGAATTTCAAATATTTACTATCCCTCCTAGATTCCTAAAATATTTTGGAAGCACAGTTCGGATCGTGTTCTTGTGATGGAGTTTTGTGAAGGTGGCTTTGTTAATGACTTAGAATACATAAATGCCAATAAGTTGAACCCGAAGGAAATTGCGAGAAATTTAGGTCAGATGTACTCAGACATGATTTTCATACATGGCTTGGTTCATTGTGATCCTCATCCGGGGAACGTGCTGGTACGAAAGGATGAAAAGGGGAAATTACAGATCGTTTTGCTTGACCATGGCCTCTATGCTGTAAGCGTGCATCAATGAATTCTCATCATACACTAGTTCCCATAAATGTAGTTTAGTCTAATTACAATTGCAACTGAAATTTTATTAATATTATTTACTATTATAACTCGTTTTAGGAACTTAACCACGATTTTCGCTACAATTATTCGCAACTATGGATGTCAATTATGGACTCGGATGTAGAAGGCATGAAAAAGTACAGTGAAGAGCTTGGCGTAGGAGATTATTATCATCTCTTTTCTTGTGTAGTGTCCGCAAGATCATGGGATAGTATAACCAACAAGAAGGGTGGAGGCATTGTTAAGAATAGAGTCAGCTTAACTGAGGTATAGTCGCAGTCATGAAGTGAAGGTATTCACAACATTCGAGGAGGGTTCAGACTAATTAATTTTTGTTTGAAATGAATAGTCGGAACACATACGAAAAAGCATAAGCCAGTATATACCTCAGCTTACTCAGATTTTTGAAAAGGTTCCGCGTGCAATGATCCTCGTACTTAAAACAAATGATTTGCTACGAGGTATTGAGCATTCTCTAAGAATTCAAAAAACGTAAGAAACTTCAAAATTATTTTACGTAGTAACTGTAAGTAATTTGTGTACATTATTATTTATTACTATTTACTGTTTTATCCTAAAAATATTCTTTATATTTCAGGATGGTTTCTTTTCTACAGATGTCCAAATGTTTGATCAGAGCAGTTTACTCAGAAAAAATGCGAAAATGTCAAACAAACTTATGTATTTTCAAAAATTATATTAGACAGCAGTGGTCCCTCTTCCGGATATGCTCTTTCGAAGTATACCTTTGGTTTGTATCTGCCATAACGTGGAGCGCGTTCGAATAAATAGGGGATGCAACGAATCATGAAATTATTTATATAACGCAAGTTTTAAATCATCAAAAAATGATTTGCTGATTGTTCAAAATACGCCTTAAAAATCAGCGTGGTTCGTTTACGTTTTCGGAAGTTTAGAATCACGAGTTATAGCTATTAGAATATAAAACCAAAACACTCATCTGAAGTGTTAATACTCAGGTGTTGGGTCTAGGTGGTAGTAAATGGCGACATATTTATTAAATTATTTTTTGTGGGGTTTAATTCAAGGTAGCAACGAGAATATCGTACCATTTTTTGGGAGTGTATAAATATTAGAATAAGTCAATGAAGTCTTTTCTTCGAACACAATTTTTCGTTTATAAAACGGCTCAATATTTGGTGCTGGTACCTCCGTTGAGTGGTTTCGGTTAAATATTGTT
Organism: Spatulosminthurus flaviceps; assembly: GCA_034693705.1. Lineage (NCBI taxonomy): Eukaryota > Metazoa > Arthropoda > Collembola > Symphypleona > Sminthuridae > Spatulosminthurus > Spatulosminthurus flaviceps. The sequence continues at coordinate 3,495 of JAQFXU010001662.1, read as the reverse complement.
TAACTCCGGGTAGGATGCCAATGTTGGGTATTAATGTATTATAATCCTGTAAGCCTAGTGCAGTACATGATAGCTGTAGGCGCTTTAAATAACCAAAGAATATTGTAGAAGCGATTTACTTTATTACGAAATGACATGATTGAAGGCAATCAGTATTTTTGTTGAAATAATTAAATAATGTGTTCAGCATTCCAATAAAAGTCCAGACCATGGCTCTTGCTGCCGAACAGCAGTAAAGTGATATCATTAAATTATTCATGAAAGTGTCTTACATCGATTTGGCGAAAGTTTAAGATAAGCGTCAAGTTTAAAAATTTTAAGTGCACATGTAGATAGTTATATGCTTATATGTATAAATGCTCAATCCTCTATGCCTTCGTTAAGTTCCGCCAGGATTTCAGCCTCAGTTTTTTGAACCTACAAAAGTAATAATTTTAAACTTTCAGTATTTTGTATAACGAATAACGAGTAACGAGTGACCGCAACTATCAAGCTGCGTATTTCAGTGTATTTGCTTTAGAAAGTGCTTTTCCAAACTCCAAGTCGAAACTGAAATGTAAGACTTTCAACGAGAATTGGTTTGTATATACTCAAATTCAAACTCGCACATAAAGTTTATGCTTAATTTCTCTATCGCAGTTCACTCTACGACACAGCTTGATAATCACGTTAACTCTCACATAGTGAGTACATATATATATACAACGTATGTATGAAAAAATATCGCAAAACACGCATTTGCAATCAAAATATGAAACAAACAAAACCAAACGCCCCTTAGTTTCCATACTTATAATTTTTTTTAAATTATGGAAACAAAAAGTAACTCCGAATCTTCTTTGCTGTAATTACCCTGCTGGGAACAAATGTCCCCCCATTAGAGTGTTAATGGGCTAATAGTTTGTAGAAGTTCTCACTGTTTTTACTGTTCTATATCTACTGCTCAGGTAACTGATTGCTTTCGCTAATTAGTAGGACAACTGACAACTACATATATTTATGACATTTGGCTTTGAGATAAGCTATGACTCTGTGGTATTTGCTGGAAATCGAACAAAGCAGCCACATATTATCGCTCAAAATTTGGTTTGTAAGTCTAAAAGGTCTCTACTCGACAGGCATCAAAACTTGTATAGCACGAAACGCGAAACATTGACTAAAGAAGATTAATGCCTGACCCCTGGACACACTACGTGCTGATTCTATCTTCATTTTGCTAATAAGCAATTATTATGGTATTAAGCGGAAGCACTTTGAAAGCGATACGTGGACAAATCATTATTTACACATTTAAGTTGTGCAAACATTTGAGTAATAATAGCCGTGCAGTGTGTATTAATAATGGAAGCCGCCGTGGAGCATTTATTACCTGACTGTCTGTGCGTGAGTACTCTCATGCAGAGATTTTTCATAGAGAGATAGAGAGTAATAGGTTTGAGAGCACTATTTTTTCTGATCCCAAAAATTTGTAAAAGAAGAGAGCACATTAGGTATAAGACATTACATGACACCCAGTAATAATTATTACAAAATTGCTACCCCAGAAGAAGCAGTTTGAAGAGAATATCTATTTTCGTATACGAAAATTTCAAAAACCTACATTCCACATATTGTCATCCCAAGATGGGAATAATGTCTTGAAGGAATCTGGCTCCTCTCCTTGTTTCACAACGATTGAAACAGACACTGCATTGCCTCCAGTCCTTGTATGCTGGGACTTGATGTATTCCTATTTTCACAAAAGAACATTTAACCAGGCTCATTGATTATTTCAATTGATCGCCAACATTAACTGAGAAATTCTATTTATGTCATTTGGATGGTTTTATAGAGACACATACGTCAGACATGGACATGCTGTGCTTCCGCTCTTCAGGAGTGGCACCTTTTCCGAGCCAAATGAATATTTCATCTGCCCCGGTATCCAAAACCATGACATCATCTTCATTGAGATCTTCTTGGTTGAAGTCGAAAATTTCATCAACTTTCAGTTTAGTTGAGGGAGGAACAATGGAGCAGTGGAAGAGTCGGGCAGATAAGGTAGGATTATCAGCCTCAGTATCATCTCGTTTGTAATCGGTCTGGCCCCCAAGCAAGTCCCAAAATATATCTGGTTCCATTCCCTCCTTAATAACAACGGCATCTCTTCCAGGAGAAACAATTGCATCCACATTTTTAGCCATTGCCTTTTCCTCGTCAGATGAGCCCTAGTAATGATTTACCCAAAAATAGTTAAACAGTACAATACATTAAAATAACTATGTGCTTTTAAGTCCTACCCCTAACTGACCTTTCCAACCCAAATATAAGTGATTCCTGGAGCATCTAGCACAAAGCAGTCATCACTGTCGAGATTCTTAGCGATGGGTTTGACTTCAACGGCTCGAGTATCCTCATCACAAGTTCCTTGTACATGGAAGAGTTTTGACCTCGTCGGGTCATAAGTGTCATGCTCACGAACATTTCGGAATCCGCTGGCATGTCCTCCCATAAATACTACCATCTTGCCTTTGAATACACGGAGAAAATGGGCTGGCTCATGCCCTTGAACCACTCGAACTTGAACGGCTCTTCCATTCAACTTGTCATCAATGTTGACAGCATGAAGAGCTGCAGCTGCTCTCTCATCCTGGGTGCTGGCAGTTCCCTAAAAATTAAAATTACAAAATCTTTGAATCTTTGAGCATGTGCCTGCAAATATTCATAAATTAAATGCACCCCAATGCAACCAGTTCGATGACACATGCTAACCTGCCAAAAGTAAACGATGTGATTTTCCCGTCCTCCCACTGTATACGTATATTTCATGACGTAAGAATCCCCACCAAAGAACAAGCCATGCTTCTCCGGAGGAACGGGAGCCAACTCGAAATTTTCAATTCTCCACAACTCAGTTTTTCCTTGACCATCATCCGGACAGAATCCGACGGCTCGACCCATGTTCTTCACATATTTACGTAAAGTCTCACGGTCGGCCGTGGCATCTCGAATCTTAGGAGCCAGGAAGGAGTTACTAGCTGTAAATTAATTTTTAAGTTTTTAAATCAAATCTTTAATTTTTGTGCATTCGACACTACATCTTGCTAATGTGTTCCGACCTGCAATTTTCTCAAGGGTATAAACCTTTCCAATAACTGGGGGAGAGTCACTAGCTTCTGGCCATACCAAGAAGATCTGCTTGAAAGAGCTGGGTTCTCCTCCATCAACCACTCGTTGAATCTATTTACAAGTAAATATATTTATATTATAAATGTATTGAATATATATGTAAATATTTTTGAAGAAATCGTCCTAAGTAGAGCAACTCTCTACACAACAATAATTGAGGTGACTAATATTGACAAATTACCCTAGTCCACTCAGGGTAGCCATTTTGCTTTAGAAAGCCTTCTGCAGTTTTCATGGCCGATAACTTCTCCTGTCGCGTACATTGCTTTCCAATCCAAACATATATTCCAGATTTTCCAGCATCGAGGATGAAGCAGTCCTGAAAAA
>JAQFXU010001661.1:0-26783 GCA_034693705.1 Spatulosminthurus flaviceps | reverse complement strand
TAAAGTCCAAAAGGCGCTATAATTTTGTTTTTCCCATAACCTTACGAAAATTATAGCGCCTTTTGGACTTTACCCGACGATATACACATTTTTTGAAAATTTGTTTCCAAAGAATTGTTACACATAAAGAAAAGAGTTTTACTTTTAAAAAACATCACTTTAATGGCAAATTGATGGCCGACACGAATCCTTCAATTAAAGCTTCCTCTCTTTACTTCCAATCTATTACGATACGTACGTGAAGGAATATTATAGGGATGTGCGTGTGTAGGTTATTGGTTTAACGAACCGAAACTTTTTTTTCCATTCATATATAATGAGCCATGATTTTCACATTGAAACATTACTAGAAATAGTGGAAATCCTTAAAACTAAGGTTTTTCAATGCTCAGAGGATAAAAAAGATGATTGGTGTTAAAAAGAAAGAAGCAAACTTTTTATTAATTATTCAACTCTCGTGCCCACTTATCTGTATATCCTCAGATAATTTAGAGGATTCCTGAAGGAACCAAGGTTTAATGCCTCAATCATCCTTATAAACACTCGTAATAATATATTATTATAAGTAGCATAGCTATAAGAAAATGAACAAAGGCGTACAAAGAGATTTGTAGTGAAATTACATCAGAAAAATTGCTATTCTCAAAGTGGTGTCAGATGAATAAAATCAGTAATCAAAATGCTGAGAGAATCCTTTATAATTATAATAAAATATTCAAATTCCACACACTATTTGCATTTAAAGCATTTACAGAAAGAGAGAGAGAGAGAGGTCGGTGGTAAAAAAAAAAGTCCTCTCTCTTAATCTTATTTAGATTGAAAATTAAAATTATTGATTAAATATTAATGTCAATTTATTAGTCAAAGTCACAACACCTTTGGAATAATTCTAATTCAGGGCATTTCCTTTCCTTTTTTGCTCCACTTGCATATTTTACATAGGCCAAAATTGAAGTGACAATTAATATGATGCAATACCAATTGAATTTTTAGGGCCACTTTGATTTTTTTGCTGATTATTTTTACTTGGCTAAAGCCTTAATTCTCAACATGTAATAAAATCTTGAGTTTTATTTCAATTCGTGACAAAAACTGGTGTTTGCTTCCTTTTTTTATGATACACGTGACCACTGGTCTTTTAGTTGAAGATGAAGAAGTGCATTATTTCGTGACACACTTCTCCAAAAAAAAAAGTTGAAATAATTATCAAGGGTAAGGTGATTAGAGACAAAGGGACATTTCCTTGATGTTAAAGGAAAACATTTTAAATTATTTCATTAGCATTTATAAGTACACAGAGAAATGGGAGAAGCTTTTGAAGAAGAACCTTCTCTCTAAAATTTATTACTATTTCTTTGATCTCTCTTTAGTTTTAAAACTTAAATAACCATAAATTGGGATTATTATCATCGTGATGCCGTAACTGCAGTCACTTTTCTGTTAACTTTTACAGCAGGAGCATCCTCTTCTATTTCATATACATACTTTCCAATAAAAACTCATCCATCTCATCAGAGTTATAGCGAGTAATTGGGAATATGTGAGGAACCGGTCAGGTGACTATGCATATGAGATTTAACATTAAATCGAGCCATAATCATTATTATGTTATAAAATTTATAGAAAGTTTCATATTAAAGTTCCTTAAGAAAAATTAATTTAGGTTGAGAGAATTATTATTTTGAGTTCCCATAGAATACATAGAAAGAAAAAAGAAGAAGAAGCGTGGAGACTAATTGTTCTATACCTTCAATATCAGATTCTTATCTTATTTTCCCTTTCAGGCTCCCTCCTACTACATACCATGTAATCTATAAAATATCATACAAATTATACATATTGCACTATCATGAGTCAAATAAAGTTGCATCATCACATCAAAAATAAATATAATTACAAATCATATCCCCAGGAAAAAAATTCTAAGTCATGAAAACCTACATTTTTCAGCAATTTTGTAATTTGCCATTTTTACAAAAATCCAAGTCAATCGCAATCTCAAAGTAATTAACAAATTTTTTCCAGATTTCTACATCACGTTTTTTCTCATTGTTAAATTTGTTAACAAATATTTGAGAAAATCACTAAATTTAAAGAATCCTGTTGAAAGAAAAAATCCCATTCGAATTATTCTTTGAAAAAAAAGTTAATTTTTATTAACACGTTAAAAATCTAATGCACGTTTCCTCTTTTGAAGGATAAATACATGAGCAATTAAGGAGAAGCGGACTGGAGAAAAGAGTTGGTGTAATAATTTGATAAGCCCTAAAAATAATTTTAAAATTCGTAAAAGGTGGTGGTCCATGGGATCGAGGGAAAAAAAGGATTTGAATAAATTGTACATTTTTCCATAAATTTATGAGCTGCCTAGAGTTAAGAAGGACTGTCATGTTTTTTTCCCTCTCAATCCTCTTGAGAAGAACTTGAAACTTCTGCTCAAGAATTTATGGCGAACGACGTCGCATACTACATTTTGAGTCTATAGATCATAACATACAATAAAGAAAAGCATGCTCGTAGATAAGAACAATATAATAAAGTTAAATTCCTTCTTCTACACTATTTGAAAAAAATGGTCAATTGGGGATCCTAGCATGTTTTCTTACGGCACTTTGAGATTTGTAGTGAATGAAGGGTTTGCCATTGAAAGGATGGGAATCCAACGTATCAGAAAGGGAAACTTGGTGTTTTTTTTTGCCACATGAGATGTCATATTAAAGTAATAAATGTATTGATATTAATTATTATCATGGATGATGTTCTTCATGTAAAGGGAATCCTATAGCGTGGAGCATGGATTTTTTCCCATCTTCTAAATTATAAACATACGCATTTCAAGTATATAAAGTATAGTAAAAAAACTAGCAGCCTGTGAATTTGAAGAGAAGGGGATTTTTACTGACAGAAGTGCAATTTTCATCAGTATAATTTATGTATAGTTTCCAAAAGTCAAAGGTAAACAGAGGAGCTCAAAAGGATGGGCTCATCATCGGCAATTCCTTCATTTTTTCTAGGTCCTTGACAAGTTTTTTCCATTGAGTCTCAACCGTGAGGTATACGATATGGGACATGGGCATTGCTCAGCTCCTCACTGACCATCTGATCATTCATATATAGCTAACAATGAGATGACCCGTGTGTGTGTATGTGGAAAGCCATTGGATTTGGCTCGAGAGCAATGATAAGCATGATTACCGTGTATTCCATAAAACTTAAATAATTCTCTATAGTTTTGTATAGGGAAATTTTAACGGCTATGTAATACAAACGCTAATGATTACATTGTCGTGTGAACTCTCTAACCCCCAAGTACATGTGCAACTAACAGGGCTTTCACATGTGCGTACATATGTGCTATTTTGTGTGTACGTACGTACTTTTTTTATGTATGTATATGTATGCTTTTTTTATGTATGTACATGTATGCTTTTTTATGTACGAACATATGTGCTATTTCACGTATGTACATATATGCTATTTTGCCTACGTTCCATGCATGTACATATGTGTCCTTCCATATATGTACATAAGGGCCCTTACACGTAGGTACATATATGCGTGCACAAGATGTGCACAAGCTTGTAGTGTGTTAAATTGAAAGGACATGTACGTAATAATTTGTGGAGGCACTTCCCATTGGAAACTTAGGCGGAATCGTAGGCTGAGGCCGTTAGCATTGAGGTACATACATAGATAAAACTGACGAAAGAGCTATGACAAAAATTTATCATTGTAGTGTTATATGCTATAAGGATTTCATGATTGAACAATATTAACACTGATGAGTGAAATTATTATTAAATGTATTGAAGGGAAGAAGAAAGGCATGTGTTTTTTACGATCATTGGTTTTTTGTGAAAATATTTGTAAACAATAATAATTATTACATATGCGTAAATACAACCATGGAAAATGATGGGCAAGGAGAGATATGAATGATCAGGGGGACACTGTATACATGTCCAATAAGCAGGTATAATTACTATATGAGCTAAAACAAATTACGTATTTTTTTCTTTCTTTCTTGTCGTGTGACATGTACACATTTTTTTCTGCATAATTGTTTACAGATATGTCAACAGTTTTTAAGGACGGGGTGGTCCTAGAGGACGCAATGAGGTAATAATTAAAGATATAATTTAGAAGGAGTAATCTTTGAGGATTTTGGGCAGGATTTAAGGATTTTTTTCAAGAGAGTTGCTTTTAACGTTAGTGTGGTTATGTACACATGTAAGAAAGTGAAGATTGAGGGAAATTGAAGTGAATTTGACATGTTTCACCACCTGATTCAAGGTAAGTGTATCTTGAGTAGGGTTAAGTGGATGTGGAAGGGAATCTTCTTCTGCACTATATAAGTTATATAACAGGGGCTAATTTCTATCTGTGGTCATTCTGTAGAAATCACTCGGTCTTGTAACAGCTATCTGATTTTATTCTTCTGTGGGAAAGAGCCGTGGCATTTAATTAACCATGAGAGTTTTTGTAAGTGATACGGTATTTTATCAATTTATTACCTTTGAATGAATTTCAAAGCACGTAATATTTTTCCGCTTGGTGGAGCTCTTTTGAGTGTAGCTGGGAGTTCTTTGAGTTTTGTAATTTTTTGAATTTATGGAAATATTTTTAGAGATTTGAAATTTCATCAAGAATATTTTTTGGGAAATACCTATATTTTTTAAGCTTGTGCTTGGCTATAATTTTCTAGTGACTTTGCTCGACGGATCCTTTTTGGGAATTATATAATTTTTGTGAATTTCAGAATTTTGCAAATTTCGCAAAATTTAAAATTATTGACTTTTGCAAAGTTTAAATTTGTTGCAAATTTTTTACATTTTAAATTTGTTGCGAATTTCGCAAAATTTGAATCTGGGGTGAATTTTGCAAAATATAAATTTGTGGCGAATTTTGCAAAATATAAATTTGTTTCGAATTTTGCAAATGTTAAAACTTTTGTAAAATAAAAAAAATTGTGGATATTTTCTCAGATGACAATCGCCGTCCTCGCAGTCATTGTGGCTGTAGCTTCTGCAGGAATCTTCTCCGGATTAGGACGAAGACGATCCCGTGGTGGTGGCCGTGGTGGCGGTTGGAGCCAAGGCGGTGGTGGTGGCGGCGGCTGGGGTTCCTCCGGAAGATCTAGCGGAGGCTGGCAACAACAACAAGCCCGACCACAAAGCAGTGGCTGGACCGTCGTATCTGCTCCTCGCCAAGTTTCCTCTGGCTGGCAACAACAAGCCCGTCCATCTTCCTCTGGATGGCAGGTAGCTCAATCTTCCTCAGCTGGGGCTGGCTGGGGTCAAGCTCAACGACAACAACCACAAAGCAGTGGATGGAGAACTGTTTCCTCCTCCGGTTGGCAACCAGGTCCACCCCCACAACAATCTCAAGGGCAAGGTTGGGGACAAGCTAGACAACAATCTTCAGGAGGATGGCAACAACAGGCTCAACAACAATCCGGATGGCAACAAGCTCGTCAACAAGGTTGGCCACAAGCTTCCAGCGGCCAGGGATGGTCCGGTTGAATATATTTTATTTAAAAAATATATGCAAAAATATAACGAAAAAATCCCGTTTTTACTCCACATTTTCCTGTTGTAATAGCCCCAGATTTTTTCCCTCCTTAAATCCCTATGCTCCTATCTCTATTAGAAATTATGCCTCTACAAATACTCTCCTTGTATTTTTACCACCATCAAGGCAAGTACGAATGTTATACACGCTACCACTATCAGTATGGATACATTTAGTGTCAAAACTGTATATTATTTATTTAAAAACCCCCCACTTTTCTCCCCCTTCCAAAAACCCTTTTGCTCAAAGCACAAGTTTTAAGTGCCCCTTCCCCATTTCTATCCCTCCTTCTCTCCCCCCTAAGCTTTCAAATTGTACATAGAAATAAGCTCCCACATCAAAAAACACATTTTGTAATAATTTTTTATTACAATAATAAAAAAAAAACTTGAAATTTCCATTTCATCACATTTCCCCCAAAAATAACCTCACTATTATTTCCAGCATCAAATCTGCATTAAACCTCTCAAATTACCTCATTGAGAATCCACCCACGTCGTAACTAGATCTAGGAAAAAGCTGAAATTGATTTGCAGGAAACGTTTTTTCTCGCGGCTTTTTATAGTTACATAGATAGATCCAGATTCAATGGGGAGGTTTTTTTTACCAAATTGATTTTCCCTTATGAGCCATATTCTCTATCAACTATATGATTTCTATTCCAATCACGTCTTCTAGTATTTTATGTACCGAGAGTGCATTTCATTTATGGATCCTTACACGTACTACATACATAGCTATAGATAGTAGCCCATGTAACAAAATCAGAGGCATTTGAGCACTTAATGGAATAAGTAAATTATATCTATCAATTTACCTTACGTAGTTAATACACATGCACCTACCACTGAACAGTAGCTTATGGAAACGTAAATGTTCACATGTTCGCACTTTGTAAGTAATAATAAATAAGTAAGGTCTGGAAAAAAGGTACACTCTAAGAAACCATACATATTTTATACATGGGACAAAGTTTTTACTTTACATTGTAATAACTATTGCTAACAATCCATAAAGAATTATTGACATGGCAGTAACCATGAGAGATGATGCACGACTTGAACTCAGAGCCAAGGCTTTCAGCATGTACATTTGTAAAGTGAAGGGTGAGCACAAGTACAATAAAATCCTTATACTGGCATGTGTGTACACTCACATGTATAAATGCATTTGGAGGGGAAGGAAGTATATATTTGGCGAGACCATGTATTTGCATTGCATTGTTACATTGCAACTGCTCCTCCACAAATGAACCATTCTTCCAATTCTCGAGTGCTCAGAGAATGTAAGAGCACACGCGAAATGTAAATTGTACACATGTCGAGATTTTATTACAATTTTTCTCAACAAGCCATACATAAAATGAATTGCTAGATAAATTTCGAGCAAAATATCAAGTGTAGAGGAGAAGAAGAGGAATTTTTTAATTACAAGTATTCTCTAACAATTCCATTGTCAAGACTTGGAAAAAATAGAATGGGAAAAAATGATTAAATTGAAAGTATATGGCAAATCTTTCTCTCTCACTCTCCACTTCTAAATTGCATTGATAAAACAAGCATAAAAAAGGCTTTTGGAGCATCTTTGAGATAAGAAAGGAGTTTATGGAACTACAGGGATATTTCTATTAGAGGGGAGGGTTAGAATTTTGAAGATACGAAAAAGAGTGAAAAGTCATCTATGGGGCTTTTCCGAGAAGAGTGAGACTTGTCTGACGTGGATAGCTTGAGAGATGAGCAAAGATAATGAATAGTGAGTGGGAGAGAGTGCGATGTTGTTGAGACCAAGTCAGCTGAAAGTCAGGGGAAAGATTGAAGTGTGGAAGCGGAGAAAAGGTTTGCATTTGCCTGTCGTCGGGGAGAAATTCATTATGTACATACATGGATGTGTAATATATCCAGAATATGGAACTGGCTCTGTGAGACTCAAGAGGTTTTTTTATGAGGCAAACGATTATTATTGTCAATAAGTCAGAGGGCTTGATTGGATGGTGGAGATATGAAGGATTGGAGTGGAGTAGTAAATAATAGATTTTTTCTACGTTATATAATATGCTGACTGAGTGATAGGAAACATTAGGAAAGTGTCATAATAATCTCTATCTGTTGAACCTTCTGCCACTGACACCCCAAATCATTGGGGTAAAAGAGCAAAGAACAGCATTACTTCCGCTCAGCAAAGTGGAGAGAGAGAGAGAGCAATATAGGGAGATAGCACACAAGTTTATGCATTGGAAGGTATTAAACTTATCACTTTCACCTTTGCTGATTCACACTATTGTAAATCTCTCAAGGTTTCATGACTCTTGTCTAAAAACCTTCATCTCTGTCCCAATAGTCTTGAGGGAAGAGATAGGGCGGGACATTTAATGCGATCAAGTGACTCACTCAGTCAGATATTTTTTGACCAGGTCTTTTTTTAATGTTATACAGTAAAACACAAAATTTTCAGAAAAGGTTCTTTTAAAAAAAGCGAACCATGATAAGAAGATTAGTGCTTTGCGAGAATTTATGCACACGAAGCAGGTCCACCCTTATCGTATTCCAGGGATTTATGCCCAACCCTCGTTCCTTTTACAATAAGGTCATTTGTATGGTCCTGTTTAATTTTAAAAGGTCGTGATTTCTGGTTAGTCCCATTTTGTATGACACAATTACATTTAAATAGCAGTTCGCATTATCACGCGATAAATGGCTCCAGTTTAAGGAGATTTGCCACATTAACATATCTGTAGTTCATTTGCAGGCAGCATCTAGTGTCCTCATTGGCTGATTGCCATAGAGCGGGAGAATTTCACTTGAAAATGATTTACGCAAAAAATCATAAGTATTTTAACATATTACTAGCACAGGCAGAGCCCACTCCGTGGGCGAGCCTAAATCAAGACCATGGTGAGTGTAGTAGGCTTCTGTCAGCTTGCGCTTATTGGCTCGCTGCCTGAGCCCGGCACAAAGAAGGAGGGGAATGGAGTTTAAAATGTTGAGCCTTCCTTCAAATTATGTTATAGGATTCTGCAGACGGATTTACAGACGCACGGACATGACTATTTGTCTAGGGTGGCTACGACCACCCCTAAAAACGGAATCAAACGAGAATTTAAATGTATATTTATCGAGGAATCCTTGAAAGAATTCCATTCTTCTTCTCAACACTATTAAGTAATGCAAAGTAAATGGTCTATTTTAAATTTCACTGAGCTGGAACTTAACGTCCATGCGGATTTCCATTGAGACAATCGTGGTGATTAAAGTGACAGGATGGAATTGATTATTACCTGGTATTTCCCCCTATAGACTTTCTTCATATTATACAATCACATATGAATTCCACTAAGAATTCCAACTACATTTCCTATACACTCACACATACATTTGATAGAATATAGGCAATTATTTCCCCCCACAAGTTCAAGCCTATTTTCACACGGAGGGCTATTGATTCCTTTATCAGAGAGTGAGGTAGAAATAATTCTTTGTTTTATTATCCGATTTGGGATTTAATTACCAGAATTACTAGGGACGGCAAGGTGTTGTTATACCAAGGCGTGCCTCTTATAAGAGAATAATTGTAGGAGAAAATTCAGGTGATTAAAACCACAATAATTACTCTTCTTCTTCCCTCCATAGCCCATTCCCATGTCTACAATCTACTATAACATATATGTAGCACTTGATTTTCCTACTCTAAAACCTCCTCACAATGTATAACTTCCAAGCCCATTACTCTCTCAATAACTTGAAACAAATTTAATTTCTTCCATTTTATACCTACACATATATACATATATTTACATGCATAAAAGTCCAAGGAAATATATTTGAAAGACATCCAATATTCTTTGAAATATAATAATAATATATTTCTTCCTTAAAATGTACTAACAAAACTTGGAATTTAATAAGGAAAGGAACTTGAGAGAGTTGAGAGTGAATTTACATAGTTTAACATATAGTACGTACATATATGAGGTATTGGTACATTTATATAAAAGCAGTACACATATGGATGTATACATATTTGCGCATGTGGGGGATTGATGGTGGTGGTGGTGGTGGTGGGGGGGGGGGGAAGGAATGGGAAATTCGTTCATATGAATTTTTGATGATTTTTTTCCCAATGCTTTCACTCTATTGTCAAGAGGATAAGGTCCATGTGAGCTTGGAGAAGTTGAATGTACTTAAGTGGAAATTGCAACTGTCAGCAGGTAGAAGTTGTATATGGAAAGGTAATGTTAGCAATGCAAATTTTTACGTCTCATGGGCCCAAAGATTATGGGAGTAAAAGTCTATAACTCCCCTTCCCTTAGTATCTTCTCTCTCTCTCTCTCTCTCCCTAAAAAGAATTTTTTCTCTCTCCCTTTTCAAGGCATCCCCTTTTTTTGTACTGCTCAATTTTTATGGAAAAATGAAAGGATATGACGTAGACTGTAGAATTAATTATCTTCGTAGTTGCTCTCACTACTATAGTGTAGGACAATAATTCCAATCCCTTGTGAATAGTTTCCTTTAAGAGTGGATCTTTTTTCAAATGGGAATTGCAAACCTTTAGTTTCTTTTCCCTGGGAAAAATACCTCTATTTGGAGCAACCTTTTATACAGGAAAAATTTACCTAGTATAAGAATAATCAAGAAGATAATAATGATAATAATTTTGGAAAGTTTCTTTAACAAATTATTTCCTTGAATGTCATTATAAATATTCAATGTATTACTCCTTTGGAATTTTATCTCTTTTGAGAGTCTAAACTACAAATTTGAGTCCGCTAAAGTTTTGCTATTGTTTTTACTATTGGAAATCTAAGGATTTACAAGTCAATAATAGCTGACTCTTCTGATTATACATATGTTTTTCCTTGCAAAGTGTACGAGTATGTATGGCTTTGAGGGTAAAGAGAAAATTCATGTAAACAAATACCATCAAATGGAATTAGTTTCTTTGGAAACCTTGGAATTCTTTGGCTTTCATTTGAAAGGGAGAAGAAGAAATGGGATGAGAACAAAAAAGGATGTATTAGCGAATTAGGAACGTCTCTTTGTTTTTCTCCGTTCATGGAAACGCTATAGGTAAATATTTTCAATGGAGAATATTATATATGAGAGCTTAAATTTGCTAAATCTATCCCTTTTTCTCAATAATCCCTTCAATAAAAACCTTTTTTCTTCACAAAAATGAACCAACTTATTTTTAAAAATATTTTTCCTTTTTAGTTTTTATGTAATTTTAAAAATTCAACCCTTTTCCACCCAGTCGTTTTCCGCAATAAAAAAAACTCCAAAATTAAATTTGATTTTTCCCACCACACTGATTTTCTAAGCCGATCCAATATGGTGACCTTTAAAAAACCTGAAAAATATGCCAGATAGGAAATGTATGTGAAAAAAAGACGGAAAAGGTTGGGATTTGGGTGAGAATCATTGGCATCCGTTGATTTGTGAAAAGGTCTCTCAATTCTCTGGAAGGTGTCATGGGGCCTGGACATGAATACGTACTTAAACTAAAGTATTGAGTCCGAGCTACATTATTCCTCTCTCAAGCTTTCCACCCTCAACCACGCACATATATCTCCTATTATTTGTCAGCAGGGAAGAAAATTGGAGCATATGCAGTGGACACAAGTGCTGGATCACAGTAGTGGAATGAGACTCGGAAGGTACTCCCACAAATATAGTGAGAAAAAAAAGGTAGATAACTGCAGAGGCACTTCTTACAAGTGACAAGACCTGTCGTTAAAAGTGAATGGTTGGGAGAGTGGGAGACAGTGCCAGGAAACCATATTAATGATATTACGCTCTCTTATTTCCCATCCCCCCCCACCCCGAACCTTGTGAGTACATGTTAATGTGTAAGTGTATGAAATTATAGAGTATTATATTGTACTCACTAAAAGCTTGAAAATCTAAAGATTTTAACATGTGGTGAAATAACAGAGGAAAGTAGAGAAAGCAGAGAGGAACCCTGATGAAAAATAATGGTTACGCCATATGCCCTACTTATATTCCATTTTGGAGAACGGAAAGACTGTCCTAATGCATGGCTGATCTTTCCCCAAGAGTAATAATTACAGAGTATAGTGTAGGAGTAAGTAATTTTCCCTTACAATTACATACGTACCTCCCACATTGAAAATTCTCCAAAAGTAAATAAATTGAGAAAGATCTCTCTTCCATTTTCATATTTACATACAGGATTTTCATGACAACAAGTGATATGGAAATCCTCCTGTTTTTCTCTCCACGAAAATAATGAATGAAAAAACAAAATAACCATAAACTTCCAATAGAGAACTCCCACCTTTTTACTACCGGGAATCCCATGGTTCGTAGCTTTTCATACCAAAGGTTTTTTTCCCCTCTGGATCGTATTATCCCTCTATGTATTAAATGTAGACAAATGTTACACCATCCCGACCTAATTTCTTAATTAATTCCAATTTTGTCCTTCCCACAGTGTTTTCACCTTTAGGAAAGAATTGCATGGGAAAAATACATATGGATTTAAAAATCCTGGGAAAAGGCTAACTTCTCCCGGGAATGACGGGATAATACAAGGAAGCTACAATCATAAGCAAAGGATGATAAAGATGAGCTTTCTGCGTAGTATATTTCTCTACACTTGCACTTGACTTGGGCCTATAGCTCTGCACATCCACTATCCTTCTTTGGCTAAGAGCATGATTTTCTCATTTGCTCAAGCCATCTCATCACTATAAAAGTAAGGGGAGAGCAAGTTAGTGTGATGGCTTTCTTCCCCATTACTTTAAGTTTTTTTCTATAAAATCCCCGCTATTTTATGTACATATACACACAATACATAACACACCTACCTTTACACCTGCTAAAGTATATAGAAACTATGTAGGGTGTGTAGGACTTGGAAGGGGCAAAGCAGGGGAACATAATATTCAAAAAGAAAAGTGTAGATAAATCCAAGCTAGTAGTGAGAGAAAAAAACGAGGAATATAGCTCCACTCAACTTTCCCCAACTTTCTCTTTTTTCCCCTTCTCTTTACAAATTGGCACACATCATCCGCAAAAAAACAAAAAGCTAGAGCGTCAATGTATATATATAGGGATAAACCCTGACATAAATCTGAAAATGACCGAAACCGGAACAGTAAAATACCACCTGGGTTCGGGTTTCCCTCATACATTTATCTATACATGGGCAATGTAGCAGGGTCTATAGCTTATGTGTACAATCACATAGAAGAAATGAGGATAGTGTAAAAGGCTATGCCTTAAAACTGAACAAGACAAATGTGAGTAGTTGAAGCCTTGGGGAGAATTAATGCATTTTGGGGTGCTTTGCGAATTTACTATTTTTCTCCCCTTCCCCTCTCCAACTCCTTTGTCTCCCTTCAAACTCACCTTGGAGCTTCAACTTTCTCTTATAAATATATTAGACCTCAATTTTAGAAGAGCTTGGAATTTCCTTACCTTTGCTAATGACAAGTTACAGGATGATCACTCTCAATTCTTATTTGGCTTAATCCCACTGATCACACTCCTGCTCACACTGTGATAAAAAGCAAATGGACAAATTTTAGAAAAATTTGAGAAAATGGTAGATAAAAAACTACGAACAATTAAATTCCAATAAAAATTAATTTCAATAAAAAAAACTTTAAAATTTTTCTTCTACCCGCATTACTTAGCACTGAATATGGAAAGGGTGGAAGAAATATTTTTATTTTTCAAAAAATGCTTGGAGAAACTCACCTGGCGAAGAAAGTTGAGAGATGTAATGTGTGGTAAGAGAATAGGTGGAAATTAAATTTTGGAATATTATTGTTTGATGAGGAAAAGACTGTTTTTCCGTGAGGGACTTTCTCTCTATTGTGTCTCACTATGGTGAGAGTAGGAAATAAAAAAGCGTGAATCCTTTGCCTACCTTTTGACAAGTTAGACTGAAGCTCGTGGGAGCTAAAGGGAAACGTTAATATCGATGGGGTTCGTCCGTACGCTTGTTCTTTCTTTCACTGGTAGCTCTCTGAGTATTTCTAATGCTTTCCCAATGACTCGAACTGTGTGTGTGCTCCGGCTTTCTGCGTATTATACTATAGGGAGGGAAAGAGAGAGAGAGAGAAGGGAAAGAGTAAGGAGAGAAAGCGAGAGAAATAGAGACGAGTGAAGAACACCATGTATTTCCCTTGACAGTCACTGACATGCGCCATTATTTCTCTATATAGTTCTCATCTCCTTTCTTCTTATTACTTTCTAAGTGCTTTCTCCCTTTAAAAGGAGGACAGGGAGGAAATTCAAGACAAAAAGCTTGTATTTATTTAGTAGCTCCTTTTATTCCTGAAAACCTTTACATATAAATATATACATCTCTTTTATAATAAGTAGGAGTGGTTGAAAAACTTTTTAAATTCCTTCCCTATGTAGTCTTCCTTGTGTCAGCTTAATAAATTCAAGGGAAGACACAACAATCACTGATTATGTCACCAAAATTTCTTATCTTTTGTGCATGAGAAAATCATTTGGAAAATAATTATCTTCCTTAATTTAATTGGGCTGTCCGTCCATAAATTCATTTCCCTCTCATATAAATCAAGCCAAGGTGTTTCTTCAGATGGATAAATTTTCTTAATGCTTTTACGGTTTTATCTATTTTTCACCAAAGAATCTTTAAGAGTAATTCTGGACCAATAATCACCTTCAACTCATACTTTCCCCATTATCCATATTGACTGGCCAAATCCAAAAAAGGTTTTTTTGCTTTCTTGTACTATTTTTGGCACGAATATTTTTGTCTCTAACATAAGAAATTAGCACAGTCCAGGTCGCCTGACATACGTGATATTTTATTTCCACAAGCCTTTACCTTGTATCTACTTCTGTAGTCTTTTCCAGTACTGCATGTAAATAAGAACTAAGTGAGTTTCTCTCTCTCTCTCTCTCTCCATGAAATATGTACATTTTCCAGTGTATTTATAACCTCAACTTTCAAATAAAATACGTACTAAAAACTTCCTGGAATTTCCCTTCCACCTTTAAATATTTAATTTCTGCAGTTTGTACTACAAGCAAGACTTTCACTCCGAGTGAAATAGTGGAATTCTTGCACAAGGAAAATGAAATCCGAGTGAACAAATCTTGTACGTCAAGAGGAATGAGCTTTATGGTGAAAGATGACGAGTCAAAACTGAGTGTTCATAACCCAAAAAATCTTACCTGTATGTGTAGGAATGTTTTTGAGGGAAAAGATAGGATTTCCGTAGTTTCATAAAAATGTAAATTGATTTTAAAATCCGGGAATAAATTCTAAAAAAGAGAGTTCCACTGTCATGGAGGAGGTCATTGCTTGAAAATGATATTTACAAAAAAAACACTCCTTTCTTGAGCTTATTCTTATGATAAGGATGCTTTCCCCATGATTAGCATATCCTCCTAATCTAATTCCTCTCACTCTCTCATTCTCATCTAAAAAAACGTCCTGGATGAGGTTTTTTTAGTTACTGAGCTCTTTTGTATGGAATGACTTGAGGTGCCGGGGACTACAAAGAAAAGTTTTTTTTTTGGTGTGGACATTGACACCATATATATAAAAAGTTGGATGATGATATGGGATGAAAGTAGAAGATTAAATGAGGGAGAGTAAATGAAGTGTTTTTTCCCTTGGAACAAGAGCCATGGGAATTCAATCGATTTAAGTCATCCGTCTTGAGAGCATTGAGTCTTCATATAGTGGAATAGTATCAAATCATAAAAGGAATACCTTGAGGAAAACATATACTAAATGTGGGACTTTCCCTTGTATTCTCCGCTCTATATAGCTCAATGTATCCCCAATGACCAGGATATCTATAGCTTCCCATTAAGGAGAGGAGAATATTGTTATATTTCCAATAGCTTACCTGGAATTGGATGTAAAAAAAACGCCCTTAATTCCTACTGGAACAAGTCTCCCTTTCTCTCCAAAAAACCACCAACCCAAAAATACATAAGAGTAGGGAAAAATCTGACCCTTCTTTTCATATAATACTCATTGTTAGTGTCTGTACAGTTCTGTGTAAAAAAATAAAGCCATGGGCCAGAGATTACGAGGAAGAAAGTTTAATTTCCACACTCTATGGACTTGTTCCTTGTTACTATTTTTTTCTCTTACTATATTATTCTCCTTGTATACAGAGAAAAAAAACCAAAAGATTTCTTCTTTACATTCCTCCGCTTTATCTCCAGTTTGGGGGAGACAAAGTTCGGGTGAAAGTCCAAGACACAAACAACATTCCCTACCTTTTCTTTCTCCTCCTCTGAGATCCCCCATCCTGGGAGTAAAAGAGTAAAAGTAGGAGGTATCCGGAGAGTTAAAGGTAAAAAAAAAGTAGACACACATACTACACCATTCAAGCTTGAGGTCAGGTTACCAAATAAAATTCAAGTGCAAAAACACCTCACGTACATGGAGAAAGTAGGACACCTCGAAGAAATTCGTAGGTAAAAGCATCGGGTTTTTTCTATTATATCAAAAGAAGAGAGAGAGAGATAAAGAATCAAGAGTATGGGAAGAGACATATGAAAATAGTACTATGTTCATTGCATCCCTCCTGTTTCCTACACAGACCACAACAACAACAAGGTTTCATATAAAGCACAAAAGACAGGCTGCTTCTGGAAAACTAACAAAAGAAGACGGATTGATGCTTCAAAAAATCCGAGACCTTTTGCTTTTTCTCTGGCAAAACAACTACTACTACTACTTTTCACGTACAATTCTTTAGCAATACTCGCTCTCTCTAATGGATCTATTTATCTACATAGGAATAAAATATATGATGGTTTCTAATAAGAGGGGACTATATGTATGGAGATAGGAAATATGTGTGTGCATATAAGCACGTAAATGAGTTGGAGCGTTGTTTACAAAACTGCTGTGGATTTCTTGGGCACAGTTGGAAACTGGGAATGATTGTAGTGAGAGAGAGAGAGAGGGAAAATACATTACATTTATCACTTGTGCTCACTCTTACATTAATATTCCGACGCTGCTAATCAAGGGCAAGGGATAACAATGTCTTGTTTTTTCAGGTTATTGGAATATTTCTAAGGGGTATTATTTCTTGTATGATACAACTAATATCCGTCGGAATTACTTATTTCTTGTGAAAATACAACATTCACATCTCATCTGCTAGGTTGTCTTAGCCTGGTGAAGAGCATTGTTCGGAGGAAATGGAAAGGGATTAGGTGGAATCAAGAGACAATGACTCGGCTGCCACGTATAATGCACTCACATCCAATCAACGTGGACCAGTAAATTATCCCTGGATGAATGGGAGTGTGAGAAGACAGACGAGGCTTTTATTAACTATCGTCATAACTTAAATGGGCAGTGGCAATAATAAGTTCATTGTATATTTATTATGCAAATACGTACATACATATTTTTGTATTGATATTTTTTCTTGTGCTTCTATTCACACTCCTATCTTTACTCCAATAATTGGAGTATCTACATGCTAATTGTCATGAGTGCTAAAACTAAGAATTTTTAAAAAAGATTTTAATTTTGGATGTACTTTTAGGTGTGTAGTCGAATGTGATTTGAAACTGTGGGATAATAATTGCCTGGAGAGTAAAAAGTTTCCGGGAGTTTAATAATGTCTGCTCATTAATGTGGTCTCGATGTTGAAATCGTTACATGAGATGTGTAATTACGTGCGCTATAACGTAACCATGTTCTGGGAAATCAAGTAGCTATTTACTATTAATGGCTTTAAAGAATTTCAATAGGTTTACAAAAGCTGTGTAGGTGTCTCATTAGCAAATAACCTTTTGCTGTATCTACTTTTGCCTTAGAGAATTTTGCCAAAGTTAGCGGAAGGTGGTGGAGTTTTGCTGGTTAGGAAATCCTTTAGGTATTTGCATATGATGTTGCTAAATGCTATTTGATAATGGTGGGGAAAGTACTACTAGCTGGAAACAATTCGGTGGGATGGTACTTTGGAAAAGTCTTCATGGATTTACTGGAGTTTCCCTTTAAAAGTGATACATATAGCGGGTGCATTTAATGTTGCTCTTAAATTATATGATAATGGAAGGATTGAATCCCTGGGTAATTGTCTTTCCATGTAAGAATAAATGCGTCGGAGTGAGTGATGAGTGAAATAAGCTAAAATAGTTTGATTTCCAAGTGACATATGAACTATTCTCAGGAGAGTTTTTGTCAGGTGTTGGATATAGCGGTGACATGTGTAAATCAATGTATGTATGTATAGTAGCGTAATTCAAGGAAATCCTTGGAAATCTTCTTGGCTTGGAAGAGTAAATCCAATTATTTCAATGACCTCATCAAGTTAATATTGTTATAGGAAGGGAGCTTTAAAACATAGTTTTGATTTTAATTAATTAGAAATTTTCAACCCTCACTGAATAATAATTTGTGGTTGTTGGCCATAGAGTCCCTGCATTGTGAGTAAGTTATTGGAGCCATGCCATTTTATTTATACATTTTGGGTATCTCACTATGTACGTCATGCTAATTCATCCAATTCCCTTCAACTTTTCCCTCGTCAATGCGTACAAAATATTTACTCTACTAGGCTTGGTCCGTCTCCAGTAAATATAGGACAGTGTCTGTCGTTTTGGAAAGAGAAAATTGAGAATTTGCATGCTTTTTTCATAGAATTATTCAGATAAATATTGATACAGTAGGAATAAACATGGATGAATTTGTGAGACAATTTTTTGTTACAGTCTGTGACGTCATTCTTATTCATATGGAAAAGTTACATGGACCCGGAACAGGGAAGTATTTACTGATAAAGAGTAAATAAGTATGTATTTGTGTGTATTTAAATCATCTTCCGCGATTTGTCAACAGATTTTGTCAGAAGATGAGCGAAGAAACATGAAAATGTGTGGGAACATCACGGAAACATGAATAAATGTGACAAAAGCAGAAATATTATGTCGAGATGGCAAAAAATATCCGAGAAATATACATGTATATGCATGTAATATATGTATTTTTATATGTGAACATCAATATAGACATTTTTAGCCAAATTAGGATAGATGAGATGGGGAAATTTGGATTTTTTCTTATAGCTCATATTTTTCAAATATTTTTCCTTATAAATCTGTACATACCCCAAAAATTGACTGAAAGCTACTTGAAAATAGGAAATATACTTTTTTTTCTTTATAAAAGTATAAAACACACTCCTCCCATCCTTTTGATGTTCCTTCTTCTGACTGAGTGAATCTTTAGGAAATGACAGGATGTTCTTCTAAGAGAAATCCACAGGAATTCTGAGGTTCCTTTTCAATTTCAATGCTTGCAAATTCATCCCAGTATAATATATTTTATCGGCCCCAGCTCTTTCCTCTGCTCTGCACTATCTATTTACGTACTAACGCACTATACAGAATCAAATTAATAATAATCAATCTAATTTACTTGATAATTCCTATTTAATTCCATTGAGCTTTTTTACAAGTTATTCTCAAGCCAAGTTAAATGTCTGATCATCTGATATCAGAAAAATCCATATTTTGTTTACCTCATCAAGAATGAATAGGAATTGTGACTCTGTGTAAATAAATAGAATGATAATTAGCTACTAAGCATCTCATCATCTGCTCTTGCAGAAATTTATTTACTTTTGAAAATTATGTAGGACACATTTTGCCTAAGGACCCTTTGCAAATGAGGTTGCTTAAGAAAATATGGGAACGGCAATTTTAATTACCTATATCATTACATACAGAGCTCCATTTCAAGTCCACAAACTTACTTGTGTATGTGAAATACCTAGGTAAATAGCAAAATTGTATATAAAAATGTAATATGTATGAATATTAATACAAAAAGAATATCATCGTATAAAAATTCCTATAGAAAAAGCCAACTTCAGAGGATTTCGCATCCGTAGCTAGAAATTTCTCATCCCGCCGTGCTCAACCAACGAACCGTTAATCTCCGCTTTACAGCTCCATACATACACAGAGTCGCTCGTATAGATAAAGAAAAAACTTGGCATGTTTTATCAGCTTGATTCTTCATTCCCATACATTATTCTTTCATCCTGTCCAGCTCAAAGTTAAGAAATTATATGCACATATAGCTATTCCTTAGACTTCAATCATGCAGACGTAGAAGAAGCCTCTGGAGATTTCAAACTAAAGACAATCTTTCCATTTACTTTCTTTTACCTACGTACTTTTCACATGCCTCCTCCTCCTCCTCCTCCTCCACAACCAACTCTGTAAAACTCTGTACTATCAAAAGGTTTAAAAGAATATTTTTCCATTGATTCATCAGGTTTTTATATACCTTGTAAAAATTTTTACTTTCAACGAGAGAGAGAGAGAGAGGGGGGAGAGAGAAACGCAGGTATAATTTTTTTTTACTGCACCATTCTCTCTCAAATCCTATACTTTTGAATAGCAGACATATGAACATACGTGGGTGAGAAATTCAAACGAGTTTTAATTTTATCATAGTCAGTATCATTTCTCTACACGTTCCAGAGAACGTGCATGGCAATGGTGGATTTTTTTTGGCAAAGATGTAATATCTGCACTACAATAAGCTCCATTTCCAGAATAAAATTTTATTGCGTGCATAGGGAGATTTCCATGGGTTGGAGGAAGAGGATATGATGAATGATGCGAGAGAGTTGAGTTACATATAAATGAAAGAAAAGCATATGAAATGAGTTTGAATTGTTGGTGCTGCTAGAGCCAAAAGGATTACTTTTTAGTGTATTAAAACATGGAGTAGATAGGTATGTGCATGTAATGATAGTATAGGGCTAAAAACTAGTAAAAATTTTTACGTTCACCTTATGCCAAAAGGAAGAGGTTGAACGGAAAGGAAGGAAAGGTCAACGAATGAATTAGCGAAAGTTGAAATACCAAGGGAAACGAGCCATGCTGACCTCGATAACTTTTCCTATTCCTTCTTTTGTAAAATATACTATAGTCCGGCCGTTCTGATTTTCACCAGAAGAAGAAGAGTATAAAACCCTGATATTATTGGATCAAAGCCTCTCACACACTCACACCCCTGCTGGTTACCTATGCATTATTGGCTTTTTTTAAACATAAAAATCATGCTCAAACTTGTATACTCCTGTCCTTTACTTTATTTATTGAATTTTTCTGGGAGTGCCAAAGGAATGGGAATAAGGGTACGTTTTACTAATGCTAAAATGTTTCCAAGTCCCAAAACAATACAATTCAATATTTCATATAAAGACGGGAGGAAATTTCATACCTTTTTAGCATATTATTATTAATGCTAAGTTCTACATATAGTGTTTTCCATAAGATATATTTCTGACTGATTTGGGTGAGAAAATCCCAAGATGATATGACTTTTAGCACGTTTTTACCTAACAAACCTGAATTCACCTCTCGAGTCTGCAGTTTTAGTAGTAGTGCGTAGTGGTGGGAAATTGTAGTGAAAAAAAGCATGAGCATCTGTTTGAAAAGGTTTGTTAAACAAATGTGGGAGCTTTCTCTGGATTTGGAGCATATAAAAATATATGGATTTTCCCTATATATTTGGTTACTATACTGTTTCTCTCATAGAAAATAACGTATATATATGTGGGGAGGATGGGTGAAAAATTGCGTAAGTTTTGTTTGCTGGGATTCATTCAATTGTAATAGGTTTGTGTAGGGTTCTGGCGTGCATGAAAGATCTTATTTTTCCTTTAACTTTTGCCAACTTAGATAAATCGTGCTTTTATCACGACAATTCATTCTCTACTCCCTCACCATGGCCCTAGTATATAGGCTTCAAATGTAATTTGCATATATACATACAATAATATACGCTTATATTTTTCCCTATTTTTTTCATCCACTATGACTCTCTTGTCATACCTTGACAGCCAACTCCCGAGTTATCCTTCAACCATGTAGGAACCTTTTCCTTTGAGAATGTTCCGAATAATCCTTATGTATCTACAAGTATTTATATGAAGAAAGAAAAAGTTTTAACCTGTACATTACTTCCGTGTATGGTTATTCCTATACAATAAAAAATTGAGATATTCCTTCTTCCCACACATTCATACTCTCAAACATGACATTGATAACTTTTGAATTTTAACTTTTTGAGGGCGAGAAAAAAAATTGACACTGATTTAGTTTTTCAAACTTTATATTTTAAAGTTGATAAAATTTCAAAGTGGAATGTATGTAGCTAAAAGGTAGGCTTTTCTTTTGAATAGTCTCAATCTCATTTGTAGGAGAAGAAGGGGAGAAGTGGAGAGGAAGAGAGAGGAGAAATTTATTAGGTAAAAAATAAAGGTAAGATATTTTTAGGTGTGCTATTGATTTTTAAATGGACATCTCTTCCCTTTCCCCTTTTCTCAAGTCTATACTATTCCGTGTGTGGTGTTTTATGGCGGACAAGGATTAGGAATGTTTTGATAGCCCGAATTCAAGCCGATGTAATCTCAGAGGAGAGAGAACCTTCTGAAAGCTAAATACACTTAAAGTCAACGCTATATTTTTCTTAGAGTGAAAATCAAAAGTGAATTGAAGGGAAGTTTTTTTTTCCTTCGTAGCATAGAAACTACTTGAGAAAAAGAAATCTGGATATGATTCCTTACTTTTGTGTGTATGTAATTTTTGTTTCCTCCTCCTCTCAAGTGTTGTAAATTCTTGTAGTTTGTTCCAGCTGTAAAAATTTACCTTGAAATGTGAGAAAAAAAAATTAAAAGTTTGCCAATGGAAGGGAATATGTCATACAATGTAAAACTTGGCCTGGCTGACGGCTGAAGTACATATGGAATGTATGTAAATAGATGAGGAGTTTGAGAAAATAAACAATTTCAAATGTACGTATTTGGACGGGCTAGAGAAAATCCCAATGACTTTAGTAGAGAAGAGAGAGAGAGAGAGAGAGAGAGAGGGCCGATAAAACGAATGGACTGTTTTTATGGCGGATGTCTATTTCATGCTTGTGTACTTTCCCCTTACAAATGCAATGAGTTCAATTGAAACATTGCACAGGAGAGTTTTTATAATTGAACTGTCTCTGTTTCTTTTTTTTTTTTACTTTAAACAGGCGTAAGGAAGAATTTAAAGAAAAATCAGTGATTTTTGTATAGAAATAAAAAAGAACTCTTTTTTTCTACAACTGTAGATTTTACTTGAAAAGTTTGAGGAAAGAAGAGAGAGAGACAATTAGGAGATTTAAAATGGAAAAAGTGAAGTTTTCGGAAGTGTCCATTTTTGTGGTCACGGTTGAAGTTGTAAGTGAGAAAATATATTTTGACCTTGGTTTTTTAGTGTGTGTGTGTGTGTATGTGTGGAGAGAGAGCGTCGATATAATAATTTTCTAAAATTTTCTTAACTTATAGGCCATTGCAGTTTTGTCCTTATTTTGTCTGAGCATTGTATTTGGAGTTTTTGCATTAATTGCATTCGAGGAGGAATTTTATGAGGAGGAAACTAAGCGTAAAAAAACATTTGTGAATTTATTTATATTTTTATTGGTGGGTTTAAATATTGCAGAGAGATATATTGATAATATTTATATGTTTTTTCATGCAGCACTCTTGATAGCATCGGTGATTCTCTGCAGTAGCATTTTTGTCCTCCAAATATTTCAACTCCTCTCGGGCATTTTACTTCTTAAGTCATTAACATTGGTAAGGCCATTTGATTTTTATGTAAGTGTTGGTGTATGTATAAAGGAAGGAGAGAAAAAGGAAGGAGATTTAATGGAGGAGGAGAGTGCATTTTTTAATCGGGTTCATTTTTTAATTTGTTTTTTTTGTAGATGAGGATCAATTTACAGGGAGCTGTTAACACTTCTGGGATTTGGTTGATTGTATCTTTTCTCACGACAACGGCCTTAATTTACCTCATTCGACTCTCGGCCGTGGAATACGGGGCCTATCAATTATTCTTGATTCCTCTTGTTAGTTATTTAGTTCAAAAATTATTGGACATGGGAATTGTTGGGAGGTTTGCTCTGGGGGCTTGTTTCCTCGTGAGGAAGTAAAAATTTTTTATTTTGATGAATTGCAGAGCAAGGCGTGGTTTTTAATTTCTTGAATATAGAAACCTTGTGGTATGTACGTGAAATTTTGTAATTTTGTGAATTTTAAGGAGAATATTTTGAAGATTCTATGTACGTGGTAGTAGAAAAAGCCGAGATTGAATATAAATAGAGATTATATTCACACAATGAATTGGTGTGTATAGTTTGGAAGGGTAAGTTAGGAATGGAATGGGAAGTTAGTAGGAACCATCTAGAGGTAGAGTTTGAAAATAATCTGGGCTGGAGCAAGTAATGGTTGATATTTGGCTACCCGTCACCGGTAGAAACTGCTGCGGATTCTTGGAGATTTTGTCCAGTGACTTTTAGTTTGTTTATAATGTTCGGGGGATGATTGAAGCTTTTGGATTGAAAAATTACGCTAGGAAGGAATGATAGAGAAAGAAAGAAATTTATTTCAATGATACCACAGTGCTATTTCCCTTTGGACACAGCACATGTATCTACATGTAACTAGATTTCTAATCATTTTAACCATTTCTAATCAGATTAGCAAGAGTTAGCAGAGATTATAGACAGTGGAAGTGGAACTACGGAATTTAGCCTCTAGAAAAAATTCGGGGCGTGAAACTAAAATGGCTGTAATTTGGCATAAGAATGCTCTAAAAATCAATAAAATTTTGTAGTTTGTCTCTTCAAGGCTAAAACTTTCCGATGATTTTCTTCGATTTGTATTTGGTTTTAAAAATAAATGCCTCAAATTATGTAGTGTAAAATAACGTAATTTTCTCCAAAGTTGGCATAATTGTGTGCAAATATTCTCAAAATATGTGGTAACTATTGTAAATAATTCATAATAGTATTATTCAAACAAGGCGGAATTATTATTCTACTACAAAGGGTATTAGCAAAACATGAGACAACTGCTTCAAAAAATTTTGTTTGTCATGGAATGACTGACTTTTCATATGGGGGTTAATATTTATTCACCGGAGGTTCCTGGTTATATGCAGTGCAGTGGAAAAATTTCTTTGTAAATCACTGCATGCGGTGAAAAGGTTAAGATGATTCTGCCACCCCGTTTTGTTGCAAATTATTGTTTGATTTTCTTCACCGCCATGATTTTTCCAGGTTTTTCCGGCAATAAATTTTAAATGTTTTAAAAATTTATAGTTATTTTTTCTTTTAGGGTTTCGTTGTCATGAGCATGGTATGCATAAAATTTCATGGGTCACACGGAAGTCTGTAAAAGCATTATTTTCAAACAAACCTTGGAGCGGCTCTGAAGGTAATGTTTTTAGGATTAATTTTCCTCATCAGATAGAGTCCCGGAACCAAAGTTTCGGATTCTGCGACTTTGAGAACATCCGTTAATGAAACCAATCCATAGGAAGGAAAATTGAAATTCATAAAATTTGCATACCTTCAAAGTCATCAAATAATTTCTTTTTAAGCAGCGCATATACGCCGTACCTCGGACTGAGCACATTACAGGATGTATATATGTATACAGCTTAAATAAGACTGTTACAAAAGAAAAGGATTAATTAGTACAAGGAGGTAATATAATATTCCCAAGGCTCTTTTAGTACGGATTTATTTGTAGAAAATGTTACAATTTATGCCAGATTCTTCTACAACTGTGAGGTTAAGTTTGATCAAGTTTGATAAAATAATATTACAAGGTAAAAAATTAAACCACTGTGAGATAAGCACACGTACTTGTAAACACGCTTGTACACACTGCTTGGCCGTCAGTAAAACAACTACTCCGAAATAATTAATGAAGTTTAATGAAAGTCCCTGTACTTACAGTTAAGGCTCTGCACGGATAGGCTGAATTCGTTATCCTGTCCGTATCCTACCCTACCCGAAAATGTCAGATAAATTTAGAAAATCATATCCGTAGAGCACGGATAAAAATAAAAATATCCTAACCGAAAAAATTAGGGTAGGATAAAATCGATACATATCCGATTCGAAAGGGTAAATATGCGAACTATCCGATCCGATCCCAATTTTCGTTTTTACCCACAGGTCCAAAAGTGGTGCAAATTATTAACGCATATGAATGTTCTTAAGCATTGTGTAAAACTACATCTTTTTGGAAATTTTCACCACCCTAGCCCTACCAAGTTGGGAACAGGACGGCTGAATGTCGATTTCTTAAACATGGAGTAAGTGGAATTACACGAGTTCTACGTCAGGGTGTGCTCACATAGAACCATTTCCGTCCGTAAATCTAAGTTTTTTTACGGTACGGAAGAAACCACTCACATAGATTCCGTCCGTAAAATCAAAATTACGGATGAGTCGCTATACACATTGATTTACTTGTTAAGCGGTAAACTCAATGAGTTCATTACTCACTTTACAGTCACTTTCAGTTTCAAAGGCTAGAGTTATTCAGTTTTCGATCTTTCTTTTTCGAATTTTCACAATTTCTGGAATAAATGGGCGAGTGTAGCAATAAAAAACAGACTAAAATAACTGAGGATGTTGATATTCTTATCAACATGGTGCAGCTACGACCGTATCTCTACCAAAAATCACATCGGCAGTATTTTAATCGTGAGTTGAAGCAAATTGCCTGGGAGGAAATTGGAAAAGCTACTTCAATGACAGGTAAATATTTCAATAGTACTAGTCACCAGTTAAAGGTCACATTAATATCTATCTTTTTAATCCATTATATCGAACCACATTAATCATTAGAATGCTAAGAAAATAACTATATCTAGAATTTAAGTTTTGACCAAAGTACATTTAAATCATTTATCTAAGTACTGTAAATACTAATACTTACTAAATTCCAGTACAACAAGTGAAAACCAAGTGGTCCTACCTGAGGGATGAATTTAAGAGGAAAAATGCTGAAAAGCAAACTAGTGGATCAAAAGCCAAACGACTTCCTCCGGCTACTGTGGAATTTTTGAAACGGCTTGCATTCATTGAGCCGTATGTGAAGGAACGGAGAAAGTAGACCATTTTACTATTTAATTTTTAATTCTAACACCATTTCAACTTTAGTAAGGGTTGACTTTTTAAATTCAGAACTACTGGCAACTATTCTGAGCTACAAGATGGAGAAAATGACATTTCAGACACTCCCCGCGATTCTGCCTCAGTGATTACCATTTCTGATAATGAAAGTGATACTGAAGGAACTGATTCATCAACTGCCGTATCAAGGCGTCCAAAAGCTGGAGAAACGAAACTTGTAAAATATTTTATAAAAATTG
>JAQFXU010001660.1:0-26792 GCA_034693705.1 Spatulosminthurus flaviceps | reverse complement strand
AAGGGATTTTATGTGGTAATAAAGTCCCATTATTTTAAATGACCAAATTTCAGACCTAAATTATTACAGCTATAAAATTGTTTCGGGTCATCATTTTTTCAACTGTTTCATATAATATTAATATAATTACATTGGTATAATTACATTTTTTACCGATTTCAAGAACTTCCTGGCTTTGTATAAGATGCTAAAAAAATGGAAGGTAGTTTAAAATTAAAAGCTACAAAAGTTTGACTGGAATTTTTCAATACGTATTTTTTCCATTTATCCATTTTATTTGTACACACAATAAATATGAGCTCCTGGAAAGTGGCTATATTAGTCAAAAGCTGTAGGCTTGTTTAGGGTAGTTTGTAGAGCCTTGATTATTGTCATTAGAATTGCATACGTTGCTTTTGCTGAACAATTGACTTTAGTCTGGTACACATAAGCTCCAATTATCACCTCTCCGTCTCAGTCAGTCATATTTAAAAGGGAAATAAAAGCTTCATTGTAGGATCAAAAGCTTGAAGAGTAATTTCCCTTGTTAAGTCACTCGTACAAATGTATAAGGAATGACCTTTGAGTGTGTCTCAGTGGCCGCCAGTCGCCACTGGATTTTTTGCGGTTCATATTTATTGCCCTTGCTTTTTTAGGTTTCTAGGGAAAAGCCATGCAGGAAGAGAGAGAGAGAACAAGGCGTCAGAATGATATTCAATGATAAAGAGTTGGAAAAGTGGGGAAGTTGCATATTGATTATTTAGTCTTCAATTGCTCTGTTACAATATGGGAAGGGGACAGACGAGAATTAATTGAGTCTCTCTGCCGACATGGAGTCTGTGGTGTGCGTGCATAATTTAGATCCACTCGTTCCAATAATAACTGGGAGCAAATAATGAAACATGAGCATAGCAATAATTAATACTTGGACGCAAGATGGGGAAAAAATTCATATGTAAGTACAAGCTCCGTCCACGCTCAACATACCATTCATATGTTCTACTCTAGAAATACATATTCTCTGATGATTGAAACTGCATATAAACAATGGAGCTGACAGATGCAGAATTTCCAGGTTCCCTATCTATAGTTATGTATGAGCAAATAATAAATTCATTCAGGCTCCAAATTCAATGTGTGAGACCTTCCATATACACGCATTCAATGGTCAAGTGATTCTTGAATTTTTAAAGGGATTATAAATGATGAGTGTCTATAGCGAGCTGGAAAAAAGAGCTCTGAATAATTGTGGATTAACTGGATCCAAGGCTTTTGGACACATTGATAAAAATTCTAATTATATGAGCTCTATATGAGTAATGATAGTCATGGATGCATGTAACATTGAAAAAAAAACCTGCCTTTGTTATTGTTATGAAACTTTCTAAAGAGGGTTCACGTTTTCCAACTTAGGCGTATAAGTATAGATGTATATAGATAAGCAATGAGCAAATAGGGGGGATTTTGAAGGGTTGATATTTATTTGGAAGTTGGAGTGTTAGTTGTACAATTTTGTATTTACTGGTACGTATGTATTTAAATGTATAAGTATATACTTATTTGTATGAGGGAGAGAGAGAGAGAGAAAGACGTGAGAGACTTATCTGCTGTTGTATCGATAAAAAGGGAATGTGTTTGTACTGATGATCATTGTTAACGATGGGTTAGGATTTTTTTCTAGGGAATTTTTCTCATGTTTTTGTTTGCATGTCATACGGAAAGGGGCTATTATATTAGAGAGAGAGGGTACTATGAGAATAGTGTGAGATCATAAGTTGGAATGACGGTTGTTGTGCTCTTGTGTGTGTGTGTCTGTGTATTATGTGAAATAGACGAGAGGAGGGGAGTTTGGCTAAATAATGACGAAAGCAGCTGACAGCTCAGTATGTGTACATTTACAAGGTTCTATGGGGATAAAATACCCGCTGAGAATATGTGTTGGGGTGAGATCCTCGGTACTTGCACGCTTGTCCTCCTGCCATGACACGAGTTACATGACATGACCATCATCATCATCATCCTCATACTACTATCCGCCAAGATTATAATGGGCTCGGTCTTAACAACACTCCATATCCCCCCGCAACACATACCATGGATGTGCTAGGAGCAAGCCATTACCCAAAAATTATGCATGGAACACATCCGAAGCTGATTCTCTTGTTTAGAGAGATATTACATTTATTATTGGCCAGATGATGGGAAATGATCCGATGAGAGATAAATTCCTTGGAAAAACTTAAGCCTCAAAGAGAGCCATATTCTCTTGTACTAGAATTATTAAGGATTCCCTTCTGATCTCCAGCATCTCCTGCATCACCCTCTCCATCCGATCTTGTTTAATCCCACAATAATTTCCCTTTCTACGGCTCCGCTATATTCCTTGGGCTCCTTCCAAAGCATTATAGCATATAGGCTCCATCCATTTGATTATCTTAATCAGGCTAGGAATCTCTACCTACTTTTCCCTTCCTCCTCCTTATCTATCTTCAATATGGATTCTGCGGGTGTGTAGTAATACTCTCGAAAACCAGAAGCTTATTCACGCGATGTGGCATAAATACTAAATACAAGTAATTATATCAACTCCCATCAACGCTATCAACCGCACCAACACTACTTATTTTGTAACCTGAGAGACAGCACAACAAGAGCGGTGGATATATGTAGCGAGGGAGGAGGATGTGGCAATGCGAGGAAAGTTGCATGTATTTAGCAAGTGTATAGGATCTTTAGAGGCTCCGGGAGTGTATTAGATTTATAGGCTTTCTCCTATTATAGATACGGTTTCATAATTGTGTTAATGTTTGTTTTATGTTTCAGGAAACCGGATACGAAGCTTTCCCGGGAGAATTTAGCTCTCTCTCTCTCTCTCTCTCTCTCTCTCTCTCCTATACACTAAGCACTCTCATTATATTATGTGATGCAATAATAAGATGCTGTTGGTTCGTGTGAGTGTGTACATAGAGAGCTCCATATAAACGTGAGCATCTCATAACATGAGAAACGATACCCTTAAAACTAACGGGAGAGTTCCGTCGCATCGCTTAATAACCATTATTAACGACTCCCAAGTACGGACTTTAACAACTTCACTCAACTGGAGCATGTTAGTGGAAAACTCCCCCTCGCTTCCCTCACAACCCACTTTATTTACTTGTTGGTTCCTCTCTCCAATGGAACTTTAATTTATCTCCTCAATATCAATAGTTCTACCAATAACAAATCTCTCTCTCTCTCTCTCTCTCTCTTATATATATTTATACACAAAACTCTGTTTTTTTACATATAAAGTTTATATGGAAATTAAATACAAATATTTCAAATAAATGGTAGTGTAATAATTATATCCCCCCACGTCCACCGCTTCATTTGATATTTTCTTAGAAAAAGTACAAATTCATAAGAATTCCCAAGCATAGTAATGAATTAGATTAAAATTGCCGGAGATGGGGTAAAAACTTGGCTTAGTTTGGTAAATTACCACCCGGAAAGGGAAGTTGAAGCTTCCGTTAAATGTACAGAGATAAGTCACATTTTGGGATGGCAGTTTAAATTAGGAAGTCTTGAATACAAATATCCATTACTGTCCTCCATATATTATGACAGAGGGTCCCGGTGGGGAAGTAAAGTAGTGGTGGGAAAGAGTGTGAAAAAATGTTCAAATTTTAAGAGCATTTTGTAGTAAATGAGTGTGTGTGTGTATGTACGTGTGTGTAGTTGTGTGTGTATGTGAGTAAAGTGTGTGTGTGTGTGTGTGTGTGCTTGCAATTTATTAAAAGAGGGGAAAAGGATGATGGTGATGTGATGACTATGTCAGCAAGACTGGCATTTAATCTAACCTCTAACAACAAGAACATGAATTTAGGAAATGGTTGGTTGCTGAGTGGAATTGCAGTTGAAATACAACGACCGCCCTTGTCACTGTCACGTACCGGTAATTTGTACACTGCAGCTTGTGAAGCCACTCGTTGCGCCTCTCTCTCTCTCTCTCCTCTGGACGGCTGCTTATTTAGGGTTAGTGAGCAACAAGAGAAGGGACGTGGAGAGAGGGGAAAGAGAGAGGAGAGAGTGTAAAAGAGAGTGAGAGAGCACAAACAGAAATGAAGAAGGCGCGGATGGGGAAACCCCGGCAACTCATCCTTATAGCATCTGATCACATCACCATATTGTTGAGTGGGTATCTTCCGTTGCCTCCCGCCAACCCCAACTATAATCATAACTCAAAAGCACCCCACCGAGACAAATGAATCCTCCGTGCTCACATCTTACGTTATAATTTACTTTTCCCCTGAATCAAAGAGCGTTTAACGCTTCTATTACCTTATTTAATCCAACTCTCCCCGTCCCTCTTCCCTCCTTCCTCCATTCCTTCTCCAAGAAAATTATCCTTTACCTTAATATTGCTCTTGCCTCCTATTTTTCTTAACCATAGCCTCTTTTTAAACATGTCGTTACCTTTAAAAAGAAACCTCCCCCTAAAATTTGTTTTTTTAAAGCGAACAAAATAAATCTTATTTTATTATTTACTATTTTTTATACTATTATGAAAAATTCCTGACTCTTCCACCACCTCCCTCTCTCCCTTAGTTTTACTAGCATACCGTGATCCATCCCATTGTTTAGCATTATCCATTCACAGTTAATGGTAAGTATGAAGATATGCATTTGAGGAGAAACAATTTAATGTAATTATTACGACAGCCATAACAAAGGGAAAGGAGAGTTTTCCTCAAGCCCCCCTCGTGAATACAAATTTTAATAAAAGGGAAATAGTCAGAGTAAATGTCTCCCATTAATATCTCAACGGAGGTTTCACTCATTCAAGCTCATTATGATTTTCAAAGCAATAATCCTGCTCTGAGTAACTATTCATTACTTGAATATTATTACACTATACCCCTCCTGCCTGGGTCTGAGCTGACTGAGAGCTGAAGGGGGGATATACTTTTCCAGATGCTGGGACAACAATGTATGCCATGGATGTAACAATCATTCCAGGAGGGAAAGGGAGAAAGGCAATGGGAGAGATTTGACAGAGCGTGACATATAGAAAGTAATGGGAGATAATAAGAGTAACTTATGCTGTATGTAATAGCACACTACTGGAAGTGTATGTGTGTGCGTGTGTGTGTATGTGTCAGGGTAAAATACAGCCTGGCTTTGTCTCTTGTGTGATCGAGTAGGAAGGTCGGGATGGTTGAATTGATTTGATTCAGCCCTTTTGTCCTATCTAGAAGACCCAGCCCTGTAGTCCATTGAGAAGTTGTACACTTTATATACTCTGACTAAATTTCGCGGTTGTCTTGTCTCCCCTGTGATGAAGCAAATCTGCGTAAACACCCGAGGGGTCATATAATATCTTTAGAATTCTCTCTGGTTTGCCGGGAGTCTCCCTCTCTACAATATAAAAAATATATAGGAAATTTGTTTATGTACATATAAAGTATCATCTCTGCATAGAACTTAATCTAGCCAGAAGTTTATCCCCTCATTTTGGGGTTTCCTTTTTGTATGTGAGCGAGAGTGAGTGAGAGGGAGAGAGAGAGAGATGAGGAGAGAATAGAAGAGATTCAAAGGACCATAAGCTCATTTACTTGCTACCGTTCACACTGTGTCACATCTTTTGTAGAGGGGACTATCATCCTTATATAGGGAACGTTCAAGCCCTGATAATCCTTAGACTTCCTCTCTCTCTCTCTCTATCTTTTACCAATGTAATCCTCCTTTTTGTAAATAAACCGAGAAGAGAAAAAAAGTCACATCTATGACTACAGTAGTAGCTCCTGTATTAGCTCCATTTATAAATCATAGGGATGTGAGTATATGTACATGTGTAATACCCCGAATAAAAGAGAAAGTTGTGCAGTAACAAAACATAACCGGAGGGTAATATATTTCCAAGAGTACATATGTATCAAGTTATATCTAGCCTGTGTAGATTGTAATGGAGGTGGCAGTAAAGATGGAGGAGCAATAGGATGGGGTTAAATATTCCCCCGGGAATGTGCGGGCTGAGTGGGGGAAAAATGTGCAGCTGACTCAATTTAAATATTTCATCTGAATTTTTCACCCTCAAGGAAAAGTTAATAAGAAATGAGCTTATAGGAATAGAGGCTCAAGGATTTTTTTTTCTTTTTCCTCTTTCCCCCTCATTTTTTTTTCTCTACTATCCCCAATCCCTCTACTCCCAATTTTTATGTATTAATCATACGTTGAATGAGGGAATCAATTTATTATTTGACTTTGAGAATTCTCATTTGTTTTCCAAACCAGGGATAATATTTTAATAAGAAGGGGTACACATTTTTCCGAGA
The DNA here is from genome assembly GCA_034693705.1 of Spatulosminthurus flaviceps. NCBI lineage: Eukaryota > Metazoa > Arthropoda > Collembola > Symphypleona > Sminthuridae > Spatulosminthurus > Spatulosminthurus flaviceps. The sequence goes on along the minus strand of JAQFXU010001660.1, from coordinate 20,496 downwards.
AGGAAAAAAGCATTTCATTTACAAATTAAAAAAATTAATTTCAATATTACTTTTTTCCCCCCTTGAATGTTTCTTCCTCCTTATCCTCATAAATTGTTTAATTTTGGGAAGGTATTTCTATAATTTTCATTCCCCCTTTTTCTTTCCTTCCTCTCTCTCTCCACAAAGATTTCCTTCCCTCTGGAAGCGCAACACACTAATTGTGTGCATTCATGTGAATTTTCTGGGAGAGAAAACTTCTTTTCCGAGTTGTACTGTATAATTGAAGGATTTTATAAGGGTAGAAGCTGATAAAACTCCGCTCTGCATGTATATAAACATGCTATACTTAAAAACTATACATCCCCATATGTATTTTCCTACGTAGAGAGGAAATATTCTCAAGTGAAATGATTAGCATACGACCAAAACAAGAATGTTGAAGGAGTGTGTTAATGGAAATGAAAGAGCTAGAGGAAAAGTTGTGATAATCCGCACGCTTACTTGATCCCTCATGCTGTTACTAGCAATTTGATGGTAATAATAGACAAGAAATGTGAGATTGTTCCAGCTGTGAAATAATCCAGCGTTAAAATATAGGATTTTCCCTATTTGTAACCATTCCGTCTCGGCTCTTCCTCTCCATACCCAAAAACCGCTATACGTACAGAGAGAAAGCGAGAGAGCAAAAGATAGAGAAAGAGAGGGAGAGAGAGAGAGAGTAATAAGCATTAACTTTAGGCTCCATCAGATATAAAGTTTCTGACGTTACTACATTTTATAAAAGGGGAACTCTTGTAACTTTCTATAGATAAAGCTCCCCATATCCGAGGGGTAATCCTCACACTAAAAACCAAAAGAGTAAGAACTTATATGGAGGAGAGAGAATGAGAGAGAGAGAGAGAGAAAGTACGAGAGAGGATGCGGATCTCTCCACGGATGAAAATGATGATCATGATAATGGTATGATATGGGATGAGAGTAGTTGGGTCAAATTATCTTGCCGATTCCCTCCTCTAGTAATGGTCTGTGACTTTCCCATAAACTTCTTTTGCTATGGCTCTGCCTCAATTGAAATGCTACTACGGTTGGGTTTTTCGCACACACACACAAAAGTAACAACTTTCTACTTTATGCATACCCCAAAAAGATACTTGGGCGAATCTGAGTCAAAGCCTTGAGATGAATACATTACTCGCATTTAATACTACTCTGATGAAAAGGTATTGTATTTAGTACAAGATCTCTACTAGAGTCTCTTGTGCTATCACAAAAGCGCCTTTATTAATATGTGTAAACGAGGCTTTGTGCATTTAACATGTGATATTTTGCACTGGAAGGTTTTAGCACTCTGTGTAAATAAATACAAAGGATAAATAAATGGAGGAATGGCCAAGATATTTGGATAAATTTTAGTGGGAGAAAGTATTGGAGATGCTGACGTAGCCCATGAATAAATATGTATGGGATATGGAATGGATGAATATTGGTGAGGTAATGGTTGAGAGAAGGGGAAAGTACAATGTGTTTGGGAGAGGTGGAGAAAAAGCATAGGTTATGGCGGGGTAATGGAAGTGAAGTGAGTTTAAGGAGGATGGAAGGGAGAGTAGTAAGAAGTTCCATTCAAGAACAATGTTACAGGTTAGATGAGAAAAGACAAGGAATATAAGCTTCATTTACTCTATGAGATTTTCCCTCAAGAGAATTTCCGCCTTTCATCTCATCGATTTTCTCTCTAATGGGTGATTAAGGAAGGAAGCTCTGCTCCTCTTCTGTCTCACATCCAACCATTTACTGCAGTGTGTGCCATTTTTTATAGCGGTAGTTATATTACGCAGAAGAGCCGTCTTATCTCCTCCTCTCCCGTACTCACTCACTCACTTCTTCCTTCCCAGTCCTCCTGTCTCTCTCTCCCATAGCCACTGCATCCATTTGGCCTCCCAAGAAAACTACAATGTTCATCATTGAAAATGATACGATCAACACTAGAATGCTCTCCCTGGATCTTATTATGTCCTTATGAACTCCAATCCACGAGGTTCCTTCCCTCTGCTTTCACTCAGACGCTCCTATCTTACTCTGTAGAGTTACATAATGCACATGTACCTAATATATGTAATATTCCTCTACCCCATTATGTATTCAGGGCATGTTTTCCTCTCCTTTTATAGCGTTTCTTTCCTTGGAGGAGCAAAAGTAGAGCAAACCCACAAATCTGCTTTAGTCATGGCAAATCTTTTGAAATTCTCTATGTATAGGCTTATCCTTAAACGTTATTTTATTTTTCTTTCCAGCATGAGTACACATTCTGGATGGAATCAATTGCACGTATAAAGACACTTGATTTCACCCTTAATATATATTACTTAATATATATTAATGAGAGGAAATAAGAAGCAACATTTTCAATCATTACTAATTAAACGGTCATCAACTTTCCAAAACTCGTTCTACAACCGCTTCAATTCATGGGACGGTATGGATTACATAAACGATCATTGGTGGGATTTTGACTACATGTGAAAATGTCATTCATAGCGTCATTTATGGTGGAGGTGAAAGTGGAGAAAGCAGATATTTATAAGCTATGAATTAATATTGAGCTTTGCAAAAAGTTGCTTTCACTACTTTCACCTTTAACCATAAACAGTAAAGACTCTTCGCAAAATTACTTCGCTCCCCTTCCTCCACCGCCCGTATTACGCAGACATATAGAAGAGGGAAAAATTTGTGTAGCTACACAATATTTCTTGAAAAATTCAAGCACACAAAGATGGAGAGATAGGAGATACTTGTAAAGAGATAAGTTACTGCTTTTCCCCCGGTGTCAGTATTATATATACTTGTATATGAGACAGGAAAAAAGGAGTTTATGTGGAGAAACTAGAGAGAAAGCTGGCTCTTTTCTTTTTTTTTCTCTCGACTTTTGAATTTGTATATTTCCCGGTGGCCCTCTCTTGTCAAAAATGTATGAGCTGTAGCTCTAGCCGTTTTGTGACTCCCAATCTCTTGAATTTTACACAAGTTCTCGGGCCTAGACGTACACACAAACATATATAGAGAGAAGTTTAAGAGGAGATACACATGCACAAACCAAAGACTACACGCAGAGTGGTAGGAAATGGAAAGGAATCCTACGAGTATATTTCAAAGTTGGAGATGAAGGTCTTGAATTTTTTCTTCCTCTTTGAGATAGAGTTCCGTTATAGAAATTCTCTCTGTAAAAACTCTTAGAGGGAAAATAAGTGTGTGCAGAAAAAACGCTCATACGTTTCAAAGCTTTATGTGTACAAATCATATAAAGAGAAAGTCTCTCTGTGTGAAAATTGTGTATAGAAAAAAGCTCTCTCTCTCTCTCTCTCTCTCTCTCTTTCTCTGTGTATATAGAAAGAGTGAAAAGAGAGCGGGTGGAAAAAAGGGAAAAAATACCGTGTGGAAAATAAATTTAGTCTTTTCTTGATACACTACTGAGAGAGCGGCAGTAGCGGTGGAGTGTATAGGAGTGGAGGAAAAAAGCTAGTGAAATAATGCTTAGTTTTCCCTTTCCCTTTTACTTACTTTTACTTTTACATTTCACGCAGAGTGGAGCCAAGGAAATTGCAATGCTTTCCCCAAAAGTACAAACTATAAAATACAAATGCCCTTTAGCTATACACAACCTTATACAAGGGAGAAAGTTCATATTATTATGTACATACACATCTCTCTCTCTCTCTCTCTCAGTGAAACTTTCTCTTCTTTTGTATACGACACTTCCCAACCAAAAACATATGTATAGATATTTTTTTTAAAAGGAACAAACTAATATAAAGATACTTTTTCTATGTACAGATACCTTCCATGTAAAGACCTTTGGCTCCCTATGTAACTTACAAGACATCATACAAAGTGGGGAGAAAAGAGAGGGAATTCAAGGGAAATGTGACTATTTTAAAATTCCAAACTCGTTTTCCCCGTCTCAATCAGAACGTGCTATGAGTTTACTCTTACTCAAAACGACTTTCCTTTTTTTATTTATTATTTCTCCCTTCCTCTCTCTCTCTCTCTCTCTTTTACTTCTTCTCTATGCCTCCTGCGAAAAAAAACGGGCTTGCCAATTTTTCATACGCTTTTTTTATTACTATCAACGGTTCCTCTACCTTATTGCTCTCAATTTTTTGAACATTTCTTTTACACTTGTACATGCTCCTCACATTCAACCTTACTCCTCCTTATGGGAACTTCCATATAGTTTAAGCTATAAGGAGCTATGTAATACAAGTACAATAACAAATGAAGCCACAATTTCTACAACACTCAAAAAGTAGTGACGATTGGATCAAAAACGATTGAGGTGTAGGAAAAATGTATTTTCTTTTTTTTTTACTACCAAATTATTATCTTCCGTTCAAACTCAGATGCTATAGATTTTAAAAGAGTTTTATGTGTGCCAGGAAGGGTAATATAAAAAAGTCAAATTTATGAGTGAGCCTATAATAAGTGCATTTATATAATAAACTACAGCCTTTTCTTGCTCCATTAATTCCCATTTTCGGATCACCATCAAGGTTCATTTAACAAGTGACTTTTCCCTTCATTCCCCGGCCTCACGCATGTACGCACTGGTTTTTATCATTCTCAAGTGTGTTGCAAATTAACCCTCGTTTACTCATTTCCCCTCACACTTGAACCTCATTTTTGTCATACACAGGACAACTCACCCATTGACAGATGCATCTGTATACCGGAATAATGATAAGGGTCCATTCCTATGAGAAAATCCTATACGAGCTTTGATAACATTTTTCATGTCCCAATATAAAGTGGTGGATAGAAAAGGGCAGGGAAAGCGAAGACCGTGACACAAAATCCATAATAAAATCTATGATAATAGAAATGGTGCGTGCCTTGGAATTAATGAGTTTTTTCCCTCAAAATTCAAGAGGGCATAGAGGGAGAGGAAATCTCTCTGAAATGATGCTGCTACATTTAAAGTGTGTGTCTCTGTGTGTGTGCGGTGAGTCTCATCGAATATGTATTTATCCTTGTAACCTTACAATAATAATAATAATTCAGGGGAGATTCTTTCCTTGATATTTCCCTCTCTCCCTTCCCTTCATGGACGGAAGCACAAGTCCAGAATCACAAGAGCAGAGACAGTGAAAGAGAGGAGAGAGAATCACAACAATAAAAGGGGTCCTTTTATTTATACAAATAATACACTATTGCTACAGAGAAAGAGAGAGAGAGAACGTCTGCTCTAAAACTCCACTCCTTTCGCTTCAGGAAAAATAGCGAGGGTTAACCAGAAATGGGGAGGGAAAAAAACCCTTCTATCAACTTTGTATTTATTTGGGAGTCACAAACACACACACATACACATACACATATACATGGACTATATGTACATGCGGAATTGAAAACTTTTTGGAAAGGTTGGGAAAGAAGGGAGTGCGATGGTGTGTAGAAACGGGAAGGAAAATATCCATGAGGGTATAATAGCCCAAGGCTGACTGAGAGTGAATGAAAGCAAGGGTGAATAATGATAATAAAGAGTCACTCTACCCTTTGATGGGCTGATGCTTGAAAAAATATATAAAAATAATCATAAATCCCATCCTCTACTATTTTACCACGACTACTGCTCTGACGCTCCTGTGGCTTAGCAGGGACCATCCTTCCTGGCTTGTGCATCTTGTTAAAGGTTACGTAACTACGGAACTTGCTGTAGCAAAATATACCGTGAACCAAATATTATGAGAGCCATAAAAATTATTTATACATATTTAAATTTTTCTCTTATAACATCTGCTCAATATACAATATATATTTTTTTTTCAAGTACTAAATGGTGTAGATTGGTTGAATGGGATTTGTTTTACTTTCACCAGTAGTGCAGTGCTACCTATGCTATTGGAAGCCGAGGCTGTATGGGGATTCTAGTGGAAGAGGAAGGAGTGAGGAAAAAAGTCTTTGAGATGCTCTTGAATTGAGAATGGAAATGAAGTGAAGTGTTGTCACCGTCATAATAATCCCCCGCTATGTTCCATTCACTGCTCTTTCCTTGTGACTGCACTGAACTCAAGTGTTTGCATGGATGTATGAGCTTGAACTCTCCGTATCTGTGAACATGAAGGGTGAATAAAGGAGCGAAAAGCAGTGGTAGCATAGTAGCCTGTAAAGCAGAGCATTATTATTACACAAGTCCACCTTTACTCCACGCTCCAAAGCCATTATCCTCTCAGTGAAATGTTCACTTCCCTTTCCAACTCTCATATTATTCAAGGATTTTTCTCTACTTTTTACTATTCTGTATTTTCTTTCCCCCCACCATAGGAAAATATGTAGGGAACAAGTTATTGTCAACTGTAATTTTTTCCTTTTCCTTCCATCCTCTCCCATTACTATATACCATGCCATAAAAATTCTGGAGTATAAAAAGGCATTTTTCCTCTCCCCCTCTATCACACAAACTCTCTATAAGCTTTTCAGGGATTGAGTATTTTTTTCTGAATTTCTTCCTAAAGGAACTTGGTTCTTCAAGACATTATTTATTTCCCCTTGCTGCTTCTTCCTCTCTCTCTCTCTCTCTCTCTCTCTTTCTCCCTTCCCTCCTTTCTCTAGTTGCAACAACAAGTTTTTTTTTCAAGGTAAATATTGTACATACTAGATTCTATGTACATATACACCGTTGAATTTGTATGCATTAGAGGAATAGGATGAGGAGGAGGGTTGATAAAAGTGAGGACGGATACTAACAGGAAGAGAATAGCGTGCGGCGAGAAATGGGAGCTAAGGGACTGCACGATTGGATTTTATTCCATGCATTTTAGAAAAGATATGTCGATGATTCCCAGAAGGCACATTTCTATGATTTGTCGTCTTTTCCCACCCTTTCTCTCCCCTTTCTTCTCACACTCGTCCTTTTTCCTTGTGACCCTCTCTCTCTCTCTATTTTCCGCTCTCCCTTTTTTTGCTCTTTTAATTTTTCAAAGTATCTTATTTCCACGCAGTAGTGCTTTTTCATAGAATACATATTTCAATTTTATAATGGAAATTTCCAAATAAAGTCAATGACTTGAGTATTTTTCAAATACTATTTTTTTTAGACTTATTCAGATTTATAATACATGGAGACATTTATACAAATAAACAAATCATAAATGTTAAAAGCTGACCTAGTGCAGTGAATACAAATGAATGTGAGGAAAGGCTTTTTCTTTACTTGAAATAATAATTACAGGTCTGAAAGTTTCCAAAGGATTGTTGTGATTGTTTGGCCATTGCTTTTGGCTAGTCTTTGTAATATTTACCGTATCCGTCCCTTTCCTATCGGTGGACAATACATTTTAGTACTATTATTACCTCGCATGGTCAATTGATTCCGCTGTCTCCAATGCTTTTGGACAAAGGCGCTCTTTTAGTAAGGGGATACTACTGTAGAAAAATATACATTTGTGCTCCTTGGGTGTTAATTCAAAGCCGAGCTAGGCTTTTATACAGGTAGAAAAAGATAAATGGAGGGTGGGTATGCACGGATTGTAGATATTTGTATGTAATTATGTGGAAGGCTAATGGTGAGAGCTTTGAATGAGTGAAGAGAGAGAGAGAGAGAGCATTATAGGGGAGAGGGTCGAGAGAAACGGACGACGATCCATGTGTTCCCTGGAGTATGTACAGGAGTTTTTGAATGGAGAGCTCTATATAAAAGCTTAATGGAGGTAATTGTGAGTGAATGAATGGAAGGTTGGGAAGGCTCTTTTATTACACGATGAGAGTGAAAAAGCTCCTGAATTTTAGGGACTACTTGTAGAATTTAAGTAGAGTAATATTCTACTACCATTGTCAGAGGACGACCCTATGTGGTGATGTAACTCTGTAATATTTGTGAAGGTCTCCTTTTGAGGAGAACTGGGAAAGCTCTGGATGAGCTTTTGTCAACAATGTGTTTTTTTTTCTCTCTCTCTCTCTCTCTCTCTTGATACAGCTGCACTACCCATGTTGACTCAGACGGGTGGAACATGGATGGTAACAAATTTGAGGGATGTTAGTGGCTCTTAATGACTCTTAATCTCGAGTGGTCTCCGGTAAATGGAATTATGTCATCTAATAGAAGCTTCCTATACTTTAGATAGGAAACTTAGGCATCTTAAAGGATCTTCCAATACCAAAGTTTTCCTTCCAAGTAAAAGCAACACAATAGATTTTTCTTACACCGTACTTATGTGTCTTTATAAAAAATGTATCTATTTTTCTCAGTTCTTTTAGGACTTCCCCTACTATACAAAGAGAAAAAAACCCGATCAAAATATAATCCTTGAAAGGTATGAGACCCTTGGAAAAAAGTGACATTTCCGAAAGGGAATTTCTCAAGAGGAAAAAAAATTATTAATACTACGGGAGGACAATGAAACGGAAAAGCGGGACGGAGTTTTGTAAACAAAATATTTAGTTTATTCAATTACACTCATTGTGGGAGGAGGAGAGGAAAGGATCCCTTTTTTTTTGTTACAGAGACAAGTTCTAGGTCAATTTGAGCAAGTATTTGTGAAGAATGGCTGTATAAATGAGCGACGATGACAGCCATTCCCAGTAAGATCCAGAATCCAGATGCCTGAGAAAAGACATAGTTCTTTTAGTAAATACTTATAATATAAATACATGTAGATATTTTAAGGGCAATTTCAGGAACTTAATCCTCTTTGGTTTCCCTCCCTCTTCCCTATATGACATGACACATGACAAGGGTAAATGTGCTTGTTAAACTCTTTACTCCTTGGAAAAAGAGGCTGGGGAAGGAGAGGAAAGGGCCCAGGAAATTGGTTACGCTCCATTGGAGTCAACCCAAAATCTTGAAAAGAGGAAACCATTGAGGGAAATCCTTTTTCCTACAATATGTACATACTACCTATATTGAAATAAAAGTGCCCCTTTAGCACTATAAACATATTACATTCCAGTGTGTAGATATATCAGAGACAAAAATATCTTGACTTGTCACACCAACCCTGTCAATGCTTTTGTATTTGTGATCTATAGCGACCTCATGGTATCCGCTACGTTCCCTCAACTTACATTGGTTGTTACCCAATCCCTTTAGAACATACGTACATACACGTGTTGGCTGTAATTACATGGATGTAGACGGTAGCCATAACTAATCAAATAGCAGTTGGTTTAACCTCGACCGGTGAGGATTATTACTCAGGCAGAAGGCTCCCTGCCCCCTTCCAATTGGCCAGCAGTTATTTACAAGGATTTGATCCAACTAAAAAGGGAAGATTGAAAGTGAAGACTCTCTGAGTTCGTCCGGTGGAGCAAACGCTTCCTTCATACAAGTAATCATATTACTCTCAAAAGACCCACCTCACTATATAAGTGTGTAAGGAGCCCTATCTATGTGTAAATACATATTATGTAATGTACCAGCAGCGTGTATTTCAATGTGGATGAGCGTAATAATATCATAGCTATAGCATCTTTGAATAGGAAAAGTAGTTACGTGAATAGCCTCTTCCTTCGCCACGAACCTTTTCACACTTGGGTTTTAGGAATGCTGCTGCCTGCTCATTTTGTGAAGGAAACCGGAATACAATCCACTTGTGTCTAATCTGGCGTGGTTTACTGGAAATGAGACTGCTTAAGCAACCCGGCTTAGCATCTCCATTAGGTTTTCATCCAACCGCCGAGGGCGAAGTTTAACATTTTATTACTACTTCCTCTCCATTGATTTCCATCAGCCTTTCCTCCTAAATTTCTAGCACCCTCCATTATCCCAAGGACATACATATTATTATATTTCCCAAGGTATTTTATCTCAATTGGTTTACCCACACTATTTTTAAATTTACCTACGCCTTTTTACACAAGCTTCTTTCTTCTTGTGAGCTTGAGAGGAATTTGAAAAAAAAATTTCTTGCCTGGGAGTGAAAGTTGGAGTGTTTTGGTTTTTTATGAGAATAAATATCCGGGCTGTTGGAGCTACTTGGCTTTCTATTTTTTTTTTTACTGGTGGTGGGTATATTGGAAGGTAGATTTCTTAAAGAAGGTATTAGTGGGTGAAATTGAGTGTTTTTGTAATTTAACTCAAGTACTTGAGGTATTGGGATGGAGATGGTTGTAAAAAAAGAGAGAGAGAGTGAGAGTTTGAGAGAGAGAAAGAGAAAGAAATGAAGAGAGAAAGTGAGGGAAATGGCTCGAACTACGGAAAGAGATTCAATTCTTTATTGCCTTGTAAATCGTCACCTAAATGAGGTCGGTTGAGACTCGTTGTGCCATGAGTAAGCAGCCCATTAGAGGAATCGAATTTTTTTCCTTGTGTTCCGGCCTTGGAGTGTGGGTAGTAGAGGAGAGGGGGAAATTAAGGATAGTTTGTGTGGCAGGTTGGAAAGCTATGGAGGCCGGTAAAAATGCTAGGACTACAGGGAATACACATACACACTTAATGCATGGCTGGGAGAGAGAGAGAGAGTGAGAGAGAGAAAGATAGAGAGAGAGAGGAGGAGTAGGAGTAGAATCTATGTATGTACATATAAATGCATGGGAAGGAGTAAGTACTGACTTGATACGATAGTCGTCGTCGGAGTAGTAGCAGCTACATTACAATAAATTATGCATGCATGAGGTGAAATGGCAATTTCCTCTTACATCTTACCCAGGCGGGTACCTACGTGGCTTTCCCAATTGCTACAGAATATTTTTCTCCTCTTTGTCCCTTTACATACAAAGAACATATAGAGTAAAAGTTGTTGCCTACAGCCCATGAAAAAGAGCTGGAGTTGGTCGTGCATCCCTAATATCCTCCACATATATAAATACTATGCCCAATACCCTGGATCTGGATATGTGTAAAAAACAGTGGATTTATAGTCTCTATAGGAAGGGATCGAAAGCTCTCTAAAAAGTATAGGAAATAAAAAGCTGGGGATAATATGGGAGAAAGAGTAGTGTTGAGGTAATTGTAATTCGTAATGGGAAAGTTAGTCATGAGCTCAATGAGGAGGAGACGTACTCATTGAAAACAAGTGTATGGAAAGTGTTATGGTGGCAGGGCCTTCCACATAGTAGAGTAGAGTCAGGGCAATCAAGTGCATTTGATCGAGGACAATAAATCAATTTAATCTTTCCATTGGGTCTTCAAAAGAGCTACAGTTGAAACGAGTTTAATGTCTCTGTGGGGAAAATCCTACCACTTCCATTAACTCCATCATTGAAAAGAACCATTTCAGCAAGTCAAGTACTTTATCATCGTTTCCACACACTCTTACCTTTCCGCTCAGCTTAATACAACCAGATTCTTCTCTCTCTCTCTCTCTCTCTCTCAACACACTATAGTATAGCAAATGCTCGACCTACTTACATTTATTCATTCAAACTCTATCACATTCTTAGTACAATAGTATTAGCATAGCTTTTTATCTTCCACATTTCAATGAACCTTCAATCCTTCCCATAAGTAAAAGCTGTGTACATTTTTAGTCCTAAAAATTATTTTCTTCAAGGAAAGGAAAAATTATTTTTGTAAAAAAGCCACTTTTCTTGTATAAAAAAGAAATCGCTTTATTAATTTAACCTTGAACTTGAGAAATTTTTTCAAAAATTCGGATGGTTATATAGTTATAGCACGATAGGAGGACGAGGCTGCGGACTAGTTTGATGTACATGGAGAGAAAATATTATTTAGATGAGAAAAGATATGTATGATAAATGTGTGGGAGGATAAATTGAAGAGGTAAGCTTTGAATGGGATATTTCCCGTCAAAGAAATTCATGTTCACGTTTCTTTGTATATGAGGAAAGTGGAGAGGAGAGAGGGTGGAAGTGATTTAAATCAAATGATCGGAGGACACGTGTGGAGTAATGTAGTCAAATTGGAGGATGGATATAAAACAGTGAGAGTATTACATAAGGGAATCAAAAAATATTGGAGATTAGATTTTGATTTGTGTAGGAAAAAATTGAAGGAGAAAGTTTTGGAAGAGAAAGTGCTGGGGTGAAAGGATCCTTGTGTACTTTTACCTTTTCCCTTACAAATGAAACGAGTCTGTGAGAGGAAATTGTAACATGAGAGAAAGAGAGAGAGAGAATAGTGGAACATGTGTGCAGAGAGAGAAAGTAAGAGAAAGAGCAAAATAAAAAAAGATGAAAAGAGATAGGAGATTTGAGTGTATATCCTCAGATATATAGAATAAGTCTCATATAGTTTGAAGCTAGTCTGGAGTAGGAGTCACTAGGGAATATTTTTCCTGGAACAGACTAAAGCTTGTGTATAAAATATTGGCTGGATCTTGAGAGTCCAAATGGGACCACCATTTCAATCTTCATTTCATCCGACAATCCTCAATCTGATCCAAATCCCTGGCTTCTCTATACATTGCTATTTCCTTCCCTCACTATTTTTTTTACTTCTTCTCCTACTACGACTACTACTACTCCTTCATCCTCTTATTATTATCCGAACATACACCAAAAACCCATACACCTCATGTATAACTTTACCATTTGTAACCAACACTTTCTCTCTCTCTCTCTCTCTCTGTGAGAACTCTTATTGCTACAAACAAGTTTGAAAGTTGATGGGATATTGTCTCACAGCTCTTGTGTATTCATTGCTATTTACCACTTCCAACAAGGAATTTTTATTAGCTTTCATTTTCCCTCCACTTACATTTACTACACCTACGTGTATTTCCCACATACACAAGGGCCAAATTCCTGTCCCATTTCCCCCCTCAAATGTCATTTCAACATGGCCTTTCCCTTCCGGTCCATTTACAATTTTCATCCCCACTATCATCATCATCATCATATGATCCATTCTCTAAGGCTCACATTTATATTCCAATCTCAATTTTTACTCTTCTCAAGTCATGTGCTATTTCTCCAAGTACTATTTTCACACTTTCAGTACATAAAAACAGCAAACGGAAGAAAACATAATGTACATACAGAGAAAAGAAAAATAAATAATTTATTTTCACACAAGATCCAAAATCCAAGCGCTCACTTGACATTTTTGCCAAACTAATTATTTTCTCAGCTATTCTTATGCAACTTCAATGTACAGTAATAACAATTTTAAAAAGTTATTTTTGAAAAATTGTTGGATATTTTTCTTCCTTATAAAAGGATGAAAATACAGAAGCATAGAAGAGCAATGCTGAAATGCTGCATTTCCCTAGGCATGAAATGCTTGAGAGAAAAATTCAAAAGATGGAGTGTACCGTTTATTTAAAATTTCCTCCTCACTTCAAGCTCAATCAGAAATGGTGGAAAAACATTTACGTGTAAAAGTATTTACATTACTATTGCTATAGGGAAGTCTATGGAAGTGATGTTAGAATTTGAGTGTAAGCATAATGAGTGTAATATATATAAGAAATGGGGAAGGATGTCAAGAGAGCAAACAATGAAGGGGGGAAAGAAAGAAAAGTAAAAAGACGAGTTTTTCATTAGCAAACTTGAGTTAGTGTTTGAGAGAGTGAGGAGAGAGCGAGAGAGAGAGAGAAAAGAAAAAGAAGAAAAAGAGAAAGCTTGAAGACGGAACACGGAGACACACACATTACTCGGTGAGGTCTAAAAGAATTAAATATACGCTCATTATGTAGATATGGCGAGAGTTTAAGGTTTGTTTAGCGGCTCCAGTCAACTGTGACTCTCAAGAATACTTACACAAGGCGGTGCCTCTACACTCTTGAGAAGAAACTTGACGAAGAAAGAAGATGGAAAATCTCGAGTTTTTCTCTCACTCTACTCCCCTCTCCTCTCCCGTCTTCCTTTTCCCACAGTCTATCCCCTATACATGGGCATACATAAGTAATAACAAGTCTTGTGGGGAGAAAGCATTCATTTCTTTTTTCTCTTTGCTCTCTCTCTCTCTTTCACATACGTACACTTTTATATATAAACACATACGTGACTACATAAAGTTCCATGGGAATGAAAAATTCTTATATTTAGTGTACATACTCACATTATGCATGCATGTATTCCTATGTACATACATTGGAAGAAAGTCTTCAGCCGCCACACACAGACATGGGAAGCGAAAGGGAGGGAGAGAGAGAGAGAGAAAAGGAAAGAAGAAAAGAAGCGTGGCATGAATTTTGCATGATTAAAGAAAACGATCGATTTTTTTTCCTTCAAGAAGAAACGCCAGAGAAAGTCGGGATTCAGGATGAGAAGTAAGAGAGAGAGAGAGAGAAGAGAGTGCGGGAGGAAATTGGATGAATCAAGCTGCTCGCATAAATTCATTTGTACAAAGCTTTTTTTCTCTTTTCTCTCTCTCTCTCTTTCTTCCAGACTTTTTCCCTGAAGAGATTGGGCCAACTTTCTATTCCTCTCTTTCTTTCTGCATACAAGAACAATACACTTAAATACATAGATTCTTCTTCCACTATACATACATAGAGATATAGTACATTTGATATATAAAATAGGCTCAATGAAAAAAGAGCGGAGAGAGAGAGAGAAAAAAAAAAAGAAAAGCAGTTTCATTAAGAAAATCATTCGGATCAAGGATGCGGCAACTAGATTTTTTTTTCTTTGGAGGAGACAGGATGGGAATTAGATAATTTTTTTCAAATAACTCCAACCATCTTGAATGACTCCATTAAAACTTAATGTCATTTGTGTTAATTAAATGTATACAAGTTTGTGCGTATTTCCAAAGAAATTTTAATTCCTTATTTACATACGAGCCATTTTACTTTCTCTTTTCTCTCTCTCTCCCCCCAAAATTATTCTCCTAGAATAGGCAATAATCATTGTAAGCTTCACATAGTTCTTAAAAGTTTTAAAAACTTATACTTTTTACGTTACTAAAATTCAAATTATGGAGGATCATAGAAGGAGGGAGAGAAAGAGAGAGAGAAAAGGCATAAAGCTACTATGTTCGTTTGGGATGGGAGAGAAAAGGGAACAAGGTCTAAAAAATAAGGATTTTCCTCACATCTCTCCTCCGCACTTGTGTCAAGAAAGAAGAGAGAGAAAGAAGAAATAATACACTTTTACTTTGTAAATTTTTGATGCTTGTTTAGCCTTTTACATATACGGCGTACTCGTACTTCTCATTCATAATGCATGAGGGAGGCGGAGAAGGCGGGGAATGGATGAGGAGGGAAAAAATCCCAAAAAATTATATCGCTTTGTGTCACTCTCCGCTTTCTCCTCACACACCAGATCCCTCCTCTGTTTACCTACACACAAATCCACATATGAGCTGGAACATGTAAGTAGTGAGAAATACATGTATATTACAAAGGAAGGTAAACTTTGCTTTCCCTATGTTTAACTATAGGAGAAGAGAAAGTCGGAGAAAGCACGTTAGGTCTCGTGCTTTACTTTACTTTCAATGTTATTATGTACATGCGTTGGATGAGTGAGGGGAAAGCATTTTTTCCGATAGTTTGTCCTTGTTTTGTATGGACAAGAGACGACAAGGCGCGGAAGCTGCTTACATACATTTTTAGTAGGGTCTGTGTGAGTGAGTGTGTGTGTGTGTGTGAAAGGTTTTTTCTCGCTTTTTTCCCTCTTCTTCTCTCTCCCTCCGATAATATTCTTTAGAAAATTCCTTTTTTTCTCTCCATTTCCCACATATGTCATAGTTATATGTTAGAGCACAATGGTTATAAGGATAGGAGTAGGTTATGCAAGAAGGAGGAGGAGGATTTTTGTTAGAACTATACACACTGTTTTGTGTGGAATGGTATAAATGTGAAAGGAAGAAGAGACTTGAGCCAGGAGCTTTATCCTCATTGAAAAGATTTAGTGTGGGTGTCCTCACACTCAGATTCGAATGAATAGATTAGTGATAAATGTACTCC
The DNA here is from genome assembly GCA_034693705.1 of Spatulosminthurus flaviceps. NCBI lineage: Eukaryota > Metazoa > Arthropoda > Collembola > Symphypleona > Sminthuridae > Spatulosminthurus > Spatulosminthurus flaviceps. The sequence goes on along the minus strand of JAQFXU010001660.1, from coordinate 4,714 downwards.
GGATTCACAGGCTATGATGCAAAGACTTTATCTGTTTTCATGTCCTCACTCACAGCTTTAGCTTTTTCTTGTATTCAAGTAAGGTTTTCCCTCTGCCCGTCCTTTATACTTTATTCTTTTTACCTCCACATGTACATGACTTCCAATCCCCCCTCTCCCCCCTATAAAAATACAAAGGCTATAAAAAGTTGGCTAAATCTATGATCAAGAGCTATAGCCATAGAATTTATATACATACTACATATACATGCATGTGTCTGTATATGTGTGTGTGTGTTAAAAAAAAGAAAAGAAAATCTCAAGGATTTTTCCCCAATTTTTTTTCTCTCTCTCTCCCTCTCTTCCTTTTATACTCAACTCTCAAGAACTATCTCATCCTTCTTCTTGTTCTTGCAAATTATTTACGAGCGAAGAGCTCCTCTTCAATTTTACAATTCCTCTCGAATGCCTCTCAATCTCGTCTGACCTCGTTGGATAAATAGAATAAAACATTCATTAGATTTGGATTTCCCGCCAGAATTCATGAATTTTTTCATTTACCCAGACTTAAAAGAATTATACACTTTTACCTCCAACACTTTTTCCACTTCCTTTTTTTTCCATACCCCAACATTTTTCAAATCCAATTTAGGAAACAAATGTTTTAAAAAAAGGTACAACCAGCCCGAAAATCGATTCTTTAGATACTTTTTCTGGATTGAGTGTGTGAGTGAAAGTTAGGGGAATGAAAAAAAAGATGTTAAGAATGTCAACTTTTTTGAAAGAAGTAATTTAGTTTTTTTTTCCTCCTTTTTTTCCTCTTCATATGAATTCAATGAATAGGCACCCTGGTTAGTTCAATGGGAAGAGGAAAGAGCGGAGAGAGAGAGAGCGGAGTGGAAGAGAGAGAATAATAACTTTGGCTGTTCCTACAATATCATAAAATACACATTATGCAACCAAAGGGGGGGAAACTTTTATAACTCATTCAGTTCACTTCTATGCCCATTTGATTTCCTCCTCTTCCACTCTTGAGCCCAACTCTCATTTAATTTACTCTCACTTTCCCCTCCATTCATTCTATTATTAGCTCAATTCATATTTCAAACTGCTCCTCTCTAAAGGAGAGCGTCATTTCATTACCCCATCCATTCCTCCAAATCGACTTTTTCCTATATCTAATAATATGTATATTCTATATCCTTCCCCCTAACATTATATTTCCCTAAAAAATCCTTGACAATTCTTTTTTCTTCCCCCTTATTAAATAACCCACCAAATTTTCATACAATTCCAAAAAAATTTCCAACACCTACAGTTTTGTTCTTGGTAACTCAAGTATTGTCCTAGCTCATTTAAAAGATTTGTAAAAAAAATCCTTCTTTCCAGAGCCACCTCATAATTTCACATTCAAATAGTAATAAATGCATCCCCATGGGCATATTTCTATTACAATGTGAATGTAGCTTCTTCTCCTTGCTTAAAAAAACAAACTCGTGCCGTAATGATTGTTAGTACAAACAAGGAACAAGTGTGGAAAATAGACATTTACACAATGGATTTTTTTTTCATCTGCTTTTTTCCATATCCAACCATAATGTAATTCTTCTTACCACCTGAATAACCATGAGTGAGATGCATGCTAAAAGTCCTAGTGCTTTGAACCATAGCCTTGCTATATGAACTCTAGCTTGTATACACTTGTGTATCCCTACATATGTACATGAATGTAATGAATAGATGAGGAGATAGGGGAAAATATTTGAATTATTTAATAGCCTGAACAAATAATATCCAGGGACTAAATCATTCCCTGACTCACATTCAATTGTATGTTGATGTATGCAAACATTGTAAAAATTATCCTCATTAGCATTTTACACTATAGACATGGCAGGCATGACAAAATATTTTTTCTACACTATACAAGTTGCCCATTCCATCTTATCTGGAGAATTGCTTTTATCTATAGAGATGATTGCCTACATATTTGTGGCAGGCACATTTTTTCTCAGTTCCTCATTCCTCCATGTAAGTATGAATTGAAAAAAAATGTACACATGTAAATGCATTGATAATAAAAGAGGAGAGAGGGAAATATAGAGACATATATCCCTCTCATTCCTATTCGTACGAGGGGATTAATTGCGACGAAATGCAGTTGCAGTCAAGGATTACAATTATAATGAGCCCTAACATTCAGAGATTACTGGCCATGGAGCTACACATTTACGTCCCCTATTTTCTAAGCATAAATGCCATAACTAAGGAGCCAAAACTGAAAAAGCAAATATGTTACTACATAGAGAGAGATAGAGAGAAACTATTGAATAATTCAAATGTAATTCACTCTATGCTAATTTCAGGTTATTTACCAAGCGTGGAAGTTAAGTTCCACGCTCACAATTTATTTCTTGACTTCTCTCTCTCTCTCTCTCTAATCATCTCTGTTATGTAAACAAGCTCAATTTGCTTGATAATATCCTTCTACTTCACATATTTACTACTATTTTACTACTACAACGTCTACAACATATCCCAAACTTTTCTTCCTCCATGCTCCAAAGCTTCCAGGATTCACTGTAATAATTATGATCAATATAATGACATGAACAAACATACATAAAGAATTTACACATACTCACTCCCTCCTCCTCCTCCTCCTCATAATGATTTAAGCTTGGGAGAAGAATTCCCCAATTTAAACCCATCATAGTTAATAATAATTCTCTCGCGGATATTTATCATGTTAATGCTTGTATTATTCGCAGAAGAAGAAGGAAGAAAGGAAATAAATCTTGCTTAATTCCTCCAACCTTATTCTTCTATTTCTGACAAGCCAACGACAAGGAAACAAAAGCTTTTCCTATATTTAAATACCTATAAAAAATTTTTTTTTTTTCTGGGGACTTTTCCTCTATGGAGGAGGACCAATAGTTTGTACAACATTTGAATTTGTCATAAATTATAAGAGAACAAGAGAGACGGAGGGGCTTGACAAACATCGTGTCTTAAATCGACCATTCACTTGTCTAATCAGTTGGTTATGAATACCAAATGATGATGATGATGATGATTGTGAGGACGCGGGTGAACTTGACGAGCCTCCGCTTTCACCTACATAATAATAAATACATAATGATAAAACTATAGGGATATTTACATTAATATTGTTATAGGCTCCCCCAGATAAATAGCACTGTTGTGGGTATTAGTGGTGGTATTAGTAGGGGCTTTGTTCCTTATTATGAGAGTATGAGTACAGCTGGGTTGGAGGTATATAAAACATATAGAGGAACTGTTAAATAATAATATACTGGTGATGAGACACGTTGCCACATATCCCAACCAAAACGAAACCACGATGCACTTAACGTCAGCAGCAAGTGAATTTGGACTGCCACACGAACAAAATTTACCAGCTCTCCTCACCACTATTCCTTTTCCCTCTCTCTCTCTCTCTCTCATCAACCATGATGATGTGGTTTACATTTCAACTCAACTCCACTCCAATGTATATACATAAGTGTTCAAATGAATGTACAAGTTGGATTGCCATAGGGTTGCTCATTGCCGAGGGAAAACCTCAAACTCTCTGATTTTGGCTATTGTTGACAATATACGAAATACGAATATATAGAGAATAGTTGGGAAATTAAGTAAGTTCCTATATTTGGGAAGGGAATAACATATGTAGGAAATACAATGGGAGTATTTATATATGTACACACTTACACACACATGTGTGTGTGTGTGTGTGTGGGTTTATAAAGAAAATTCCTATTACATTCACGTCCAAACCGAATTCTCCTATTTGTTCACGCTTTTAATGATCTAACGTGGAGGGAAATAGAATGTGTCTGTATGTACGTGCTATGTGTATGAATAGGATGGTATTATATGGTGAGGAGTAGTAGTAGGTGTTACTTGCCCATCATATGACTAGGGTTTTAATGGAAAGTGCGCGTGAAAATGTTCCAGTTTCCTGGCTGCTCAAGTAAACATTGAATACAAATCTCTTGCTTTCCAACAACGCTGTATGTATGTGCGTGTGTGTGTGTGTACATAATTTTTCTAGATGAAAGAATGCATATTTGTAGGTATAGTAAAAATATATTCTTTTTACATTTGTTGATATTTGGATTAACTTGATACGAATGCGTGTGCAGGGTGCATTCTCTTGTAGAGAGCCAAGCAAGGCAGGGAGAGTCTGTTTATGCGAGGCAAATTGCCTTTACACGCATGAATTACTCCCGATTTTTTTCTTCTCAATCATCATAAGTAATGGAAGAGATTGTTTAACCCTGCCCAAAAAAACTATATGGGAGGAAAAAATGTGAGGAGGTACTTCATTCATAAAAGTTACATACATTCATTATAGCTGTATGGAGAGAGAGAGCTTGTTGGAAGATATACGTTAATAAGGCTTTTATACTCAGCAGTCAGATATCTACTCAAGGGTTTATAGTTTTGGGGATCCAATTTATTTTTTATCACCTATTGATTCATTCTGATCCGAGAGAAAAAAAAATGATTCAATTAACTATCAAAGCTCACTTGACTTATGCTCTGTTTTTTTTCTGTCTCACATGTACATAAAACTATTAATTTATTATAGACCGAGGATAAAAATCAACTCCGAAATGATTTCTTATTGTAGACAAGAGTTAGCTCATACTTGTTATTTTGAAATATTGAACTTCCCGGGTCTTTGGAAAAAGTCATTAATTTTATT